>JASGXE010007329.1:0-54061 GCA_030068105.1 Sinentomon sp. SZTP_YWyxl | reverse complement strand
GAAGGGGGTGAGTATAGTTTATGAACGCGATTTTCTAACACGCAGAAAATCAAACCACATTTTCCTACCAGGTTGCCCGAGGGATGGAATTCCTCTCGTCGAAGGGGGTGAGTATAGTTTATGAACGCGATTTTCCAACACGCAGAAAATCAAACCACATTTTCCTACCAGGTTGCCCGAGGGATGGAATTCCTCTCGTCGAAGGGGGTGAGTATAGTTTATGAACGCGATTTTCCAACACGCAGAAAATCAAACCACATTTTCCTACCAGGTTGCCCGAGGGATGGAATTCCTCTCGTCGAAGGGGGTGAGTATAGTTTATGAACGCGATTTTCCAACACGCAGAAAATCAAACCACATTTTCCTACCAGGTTGCCCGAGGGATGGAATTCCTCTCGTCGAAGGGGGTGAGAAGTTTATGAACGCGATTTTCTAACACGCAGAAAATCAAACCACATTTTCCTAGCAGGTTGCCAGAGGGATGGAATTCCTCCCGTCAAAGGGGGTGAGTAGTTTATGAGAACGCGTATACTGGCGCATTGATCGAATCGGGAGGAAGAGCCCAGTAATTGGAGTCTGTGGCGGAGTGCCAACGCAGTAAGGGGCAGAGTCCCTGGCGGGGGGCTTGGTGGCGGAGCCTCCCAGAAACTGAAGACATTTTGAAATTTTGGATTCATTTTTAGTGCAATACTCGTGTTCGAATATTCGTGTTTTCGAGCTCAAATTTACCACCAGGGCGAGGCAAAAACACATGCCAGGGGCAAGCAAGCCGCTGGGGGCATTTCTCGTCAGGGGAAGTCACACCCTTTCCCTCGAAATAAGGCCGCAAACGAACTTGAGCCATAAATTCAGATCTTGTCATGCAAGTTTGGCACCAAGATCCAGCTCAACACAAACCTGTATTGAATGTTCGTGTATTATGTGGGTGAGTGCTGGCCATTGGTTTTTCGGCAACCACAAAACTCAAATTTTCAGAAAGCATTTTTTTCCAGGCGCTGGTGCCGCTGAATGACAATAACACCTAAAGGTAAGCATTGGAGCCAAGAGGACATGCAACATGAAAAATGGCAAATTTAGTTGTTTGTTTATTGTCATCGTATTTGTTTATGTAATTGTTCTTTAGATTTTTCCAAGACATATAGCTTCTCTGCTGCAGGTCTGGGCAGCGAGTCCCCTGGATGGAGGTCAAAGAAATTTAGAAAATTTGGAGCGCAATTTGGGTGCAAACTTTTGGAGTATCCAATTTCTTCAACGAAGGGAAGGCCTCCCTTCGCCCCGTGTGTCAGCCCCTGAAATCAGGTGAACGCGTGCTGAAACAAGGAATTATTCTCCGGTGCCAGTTATTTTCACTTTTCAAAAAAGTGAAAGTGGACATTCGAGTGTCTCCAGATCATTTCCGGCGAAATCGTCTCTGGATTGGCTAATAAAATTCTTACCCTTTGGACTGGCGGTCGTGAGCGGAAAGGTGCTTTTTCTACAAAATGAGGTCAGATCACGGTTGGAGCCAAATGAGGTCAGATTGTCGCGGAGATCCGATTGTGTACCTATACCCCTGTTTACCGTCACCTGTAGTGCTGAGGGATGTGATTCCTGCACACCTTACCTTCTCAATCCAATCGACCTTTCACTTTCACATTCCTTTTTGTCCTCTTTGCAGATCATCCATCGCGATTTAGCGGCCCGAAATATTCTCGTCAGCGACGACAAGACGTGCAAAGTGGCTGATTTTGGCTTCGCACGGGATGTAATGTCTAGTCATGTTTACGAGAGAAAGTCAGAAGGACGTCTACCGATCAGGTGGATGGCACCGGAGTCATTGTTTGACAACATTTTCACAGCCAAGTCCGACGTCTGGAGCTTCGGAATTCTCATGTGGGAAATTGTCACGCTTGGTGAGAAATTTTTTGTTTATTGATCGATCAATTCGCAAACAGTTGTGCAAATATACCAATACAGGGTGTTTCTGAAATAGTTGGCCATACTTCGTTTCTTACATGGTGGGGCCATTTTGAACAAAAAAGGTAGAGTGACTCTTTGTCGTCCGAAGACTTCTGGGTGTACTCGACAAAAAAACATAGGACGATACACTGCAATTCACGACATCACAACGAGGTCACCATAACCAACTTATGACACATAGCAAGAACTAGCAAATGCATAACAGTACATGCAGGGATGGCAGAGAATCCATTCATTGACATCCAAGAATGCATTCTCGATGCGTGAAATGTTAAGCATTTGCTTTGTTTTTGCAATGTGTCATAAGTTCGTTTTTGTGACCTCGTTGTGATGTCGTGAATTGCACTGTATCGGCCCATGTTTTTTTTTTCGACGAGTACCCCCAGAAGTCATCGGACGACAAAAAGTCACTCTACCTTTTTTGTTCAGAATTGCCCCACGATGTCAAAAACAAAGGATGGCCAACTATTTCAGACCCTGCATACAGTCACAGAATGACACCTTACATTGATTCATGGTACTCGTTGTTGTTTCAGTGACTATAAAGTAACAATGACTGCAAAAACAACAATAAGAAAGGGCTTATCAAGCAGTCTCAATAAAATCCATAATCAATTAGAATCTAGAGCTGATAGAATGCAGGACAATTGCATACTGTAAAATGTTGCTAAGTCATTCAAGGAAGAAAATAAAACAGGTGGGGTAATGCATAGTGTATCAGAATTTATCCACGATAATTAAATGATCAGGATTTCATTGATTTAGCAAAGATTTGTTGTTGGGCCAGAAAAGGGGCCGCTGGCCTTTGCCACCCCTGACACCGCAGTTCCAGCCTCGGAATTTTCGACTGCCATAAAAGAGTGGCAGATTCAGTAATATCCTGAAATTTTGACAAAAAAAACCTTGCACGTACATCAGCTTTGCTTATTAAGGGGTTTAATTTTGCTAAAAAAAATTCGGCGACAATGGAATTTGAACTGACACCCACCGCATACCTGTCCCTGTAACCCACCAAGCAAGCCTGCTCCTCAACCGTGGACCTGTGCAATGCGCCTTGCGTTTAGAATTATGCAGTATTTAAACGGTGTAATCCAAGACACCCATAGAGGAAAATATTTCGGTCATGACTCAAGGAAACTTTGCATCTAATCTTGTACGTTTACAGAAATTGGGTCGTCTATGTGGAGAGTTTGATTGCTCTCCAAAGGGAGTTTGGCAATGAAGGGCTTTTAAAACTTCCTGGGCGGGAAAGCTCGATGAGTGGTGTTTCTCAGCTTCGGAAGAGTTCCTTGATAGACTCTAAAACTGAGGAGAGTTGCTAAACTCCCTCGAAAGAGATTGTTGTGAAACTCTTGAGAGAGTCTATTGGCTCCAACTCCAAGACTCTTGAGAGCGTCTTAAAAAACCTATGAAATTCCAGCAAATGCAGTAGGCCTATATTTGCATCTGACCAAATCGCAGGCTTGCATTATGCAATAAACTGACATTTTATATTCACTGCACTGAAGGAAAACCCTATAGCTATAGCTGGAGCCAAATTCGAAAAGAGAACAAGTTCTGGAATATCCAAATAATCGTAACATTGGTGGAAAATTATCCTTGACATTCAAATTGTATTCCTCTGTTACACAGGCTCAACACCATATCCTGGTTTAGCTGCTGCAGAGGTGATGAAGAAAATCCAGGAGGGTTACAGACTGGAAAAGCCTGCTCACTGCCGTCGTGAAATTTACAACATCATGTACTATTGCTGGGACAAGGAAGCCAAGGAAAGGCCTTCGTTCATAGAACTGATGATGTTGCTAGAGAAACTGTTGCTAACCGAGACTGACTACATTGAACTGGACCAATTCCCTTCACACGCCTACTACAATGTTACCAGCCTCAGTGGGGAGAAGTTGTGATAAGAGTTTCTGTGCTATGCCAGTGATTTAACCTTGGAAAGTCATGCACAATTAAGTGAATGGCTGCGGCATCTGTAACACGTCCGTGATGTTGACATCCCACTTCGGCCTTCAAAATGGTTCTGACAGAGCTGTAAAGCCAGTCCAAATCCGTTCTTGTGTGTTGCAATTTGTACCGGACCATGTTCAGATGTTGTTCAATTTCTGAAAAGTTTTGAGGCGTGTCGGTATGGCCAGATGCAACAGCTGTGAGTTCCTGCATTGTGGCAATACCACTGACCTGCATGGGCCGAATGATTTTTCACAAGTGACCACATTTTAAATCCTTCACTATGATCACTGATCCATTGTGTAAATAATCATATCTCATTTTAATGTACAAGTATAAGATACAAATTAATCCTTCCATTTGTATATAAGCAGGCTTTCGTTTATTTAGCGGTTACAAAAGTTGGCGATTCCCTCAGCTTCAACTTTGCTTTGCGAGTTCCCTTAATCGAATATGAGCAGTGGTAAATCAGACTTTCCTTTCCTCGATGGAGGGTGCGACGCGGAGTGTGATGCAGAAAGCTCAATGCATGGCAGAGGGAGTGTGGCAGACAGAGTCCCACACAAATCGCAGAGATTATGAAAAAATGGAGTTAATTTTAGGCGCTAATTAATGATCGACCAATAAAATTTCGCAAAAAGATGTTTTTTCGGGAAGCACGGCGATTTAACCCCCCATCCTTGTACATCCCTGAACATGAGCCTCTTGCAAGGAATTTCTTCCTCTCAGGAATTTCCTGCAAGAATTTCGAATTTGGCAATGCTTCCAAAATGACACAGACTGTGCGTCCGCACACACCAGATCCCTTGTTCTACTGCGAATGGTTACCACAAATGTGGAGGCCATTGTCGGTAGAAAGTTTGCTGACGACGTTCTGACCCATTCCGGAGACATCCCAAAGACTTAGCCGAAACAACAACATAACGGACCAAGAGTTAGTCCATGAATGACCCCTCCAGCAGCAGCAACTTAACTTGTTCCGCAGATTTGAGAAGGACTCCAGCCAGCCCAGTGATCGAACAGGGTTGCCACTCTGTTTCCATTTCCAATTTCCCTGTACTTTCCAGGTTTTCCAGGTAAAAATCTGCAGATTTCCAGGACGACAAAGCTAGTTTTGAGTAGGTAAGAGCTAAACCTGTTTTAAATGGAAATTGAGAAAATTGATTTTTTGTGGTGATCATAGAAACTTTGCTTTGTTGTATGTTAATGTAATGAAAAGTGTGCTTTTCTGTATTTTTCCGAATGTAATAAAATTTTTCTTCGGCTCGAGTTCATCATTGCCGAAATTTCATTTCCCTGCATTTTCCAGGATTTTTGGCTTTTTCAGCTAGTTTCCCTGTAATTTCCAGGTTTTCCAGGTTAGAATTTCATTTCCCTGTAATTTCCAGGTTTTCCAGGATTTCCAGATGAGTGGCAACCCTGTCGAAGTATAGCGCCAGCAAACTTTCTTCTCATCCGCCAATGACTCTGTTGAGGAAAAATTCACAGTGTTTGTGATGCGGATCGTGGTGCAAGACAAAAATTAGAGATCCCTTTTTCAAGAAGTGTGACCCTCAATGACAACCTCAATGACGTTGCCTGCCGTTCGATCACGGGATACCCTTTGCATTGTCAATTATGTTCTCCCCCATTCTTCGGCCCATATGGTTTACGTCTCTTTCCCTAGCCGCCGTATCTCACATTCCATCTTCTCTTCCTTTTCTGGTCTTTCCTTCTTCCCCCGAAAATATCTAGTAATCATCCCAAACCAACTGACATAATGGAGTTGGCCAGTGCGAACCCGAAAATTAACAGGATTGAAAAGTTTCCTTCCAGGGAGAATAAGGCTTTGTCTTAAGAAACACATTGAGGTTTAAAACGCATTTTGAGCGATGATTTTATTCAGCACACTAGCAAAACTACATGGCAGGTAAAGTGTGCAAAAATGGCGAAAATGGCCAAATAGAGTCACTACGAATACGTTGTATACAGTTATATTATAAAGTTATCCGAACGATGGAGCAGCATTTTTATCTGAGTTCCTGTTGATACACGTAATAAATACGCACGTGGCTAATGAAAGCTGGCTTTAGAGGGTCGCAGAACATTATCTAGGCCTACCTGCTGCTGTAGCCACGAATTCGGGCTCGACTTGAAACTGCGCGATAGCAGGAGCTGCTTGTTCATCATCTGTGGTGCTGCGTATCCGATCGTTTCTTGGGGCATGCTTCACTGAAAAAGTAGCCTTATAGCGACTGTACAAATGTGTCGATTGTACCATGTACAAATAAGTCAGCTTTCATATAGCCACGATCGTCTTTGTGTTACATGTATCAACAGGAACTCAGATAAAAAATGCAGCTCCATCGTTCGGGTAACTTTATTTATCGAACTGTATACGACGGGAGGTCAGAAGGGAGGCCTGGATGTCCAATTTGGTGCTGAAACTCGTTTGGTGAATTCTCGTGATCATTGGGGTTTGAAATTTGTTTTCTCGTTTGAAAAATTCGTTTGAAAAAAAAATCGTTTTATTGTATTCTGAGCGGCAGCTCAGGGAATATCTCTCTAAAAGGGTGGTGGGATGGATGACGATATGGTCAGCAAATGATGCAAATTGAAAACAATGTTGTGTGCTCTTGAAAATTTAACTATTGGAATAATCGTAATTTAACTAGCCTATTGGTCATTGTCCATTGCACAGCATTTTGCACGTGATCAGAAAAAAGATTATGAATACTAATTGTGCAGATTGAGAAATACTCGTCTGTTACCGCATGAGCAGAAAGAGTGACGTTGCATCGTTCAAACAACCGCAGGACTCTTTATTTATTAATTAATTAATTTATTTACAAACCAATACTGCCACAAACAGATATGGTGGCAGGGTGAGCATAGTGTCAAAGGAAAGTCAGATAAATAAAAACACAGGAACAAATTCGCCAATTATCTACGCACGATTTGGTGTGGCGCCCAAAGATGCCATGGAGCGGGATATAATTGGAGAAGAAGTGGGAAGGCTGTTCCAATCTCTAACTGTTCGGGGGAGGAAAGAGTTAAAGTACCGATTTGTTTTGCAAATGGGAGCTTGCAGAGCTAGCCCATTATCAGTTCTGCGGTGGATGGACTTAACGAGATAAGACGATGGTATGCAAAAGTTAAAGTCTTGGGTGATGATGCCAGAAAGCAGCTGGAGTCTGTGCTCCCTGCGCCTGCTTGCCAGAGTTGGTAGGCCAAGGTCCTTCAGTAAACCAGACACACTGGTGTTTCTGGCATATGAACCGGTGATCATACGTGCAGCCCTTCTCTGGATCATTTCTATATTGGAAATGTCCTCCTGACAGGTCGGGTCCCAAACCGCACTGGCATATTCAATTCTCTTACAAAAGGACAATTCACCAGCTGTGGCCAAACATTTCTTTTCAAACATTTCTTAACGGGAATTTTCTTTTTGTATCCTGCCCTGTGAATTTTCGATTCGTATGTTGTTACCATCATCGGAATGTTGTGCAAGAGACCAATCTCTTGGATACCCTGTATTCAGGGCAGAATTTAGAAGCAATGTGCTTTTTAATAAAAATAGTGGGATATCTCACGTAGTATTTCACGTCACCTGCGTGTTTTCCAGTCTTATCAGACAAAACGGTCAACAAAAGTTGAAATCATCGAAAACAGTAAAATTAATTTACAGAGTAAAATTGTCATACCGAGGTTATAAATAACATTGCACGACACCCGTTCGGTCTTTTTCAACCAATTTTCCTCTCGGAGCAAACCTTCACTTGCTGCTGTTGTCGCTTTGTTGTTCGATATGTCGTTGCCGGAATAATAATCAGCTCCACAAGTTTTTCGTTCACACTGTGGAGGTATGTTTTGAGAAAAGTTCAGTGTTTGTTGTTTATTTGTTACCTTTGCCGAAACAAGTGAAACTGGGTGGTAAGTCTCATTCGCTGAATATTTCCTGCCAGTGTATTAGGGCAGTAACTGAAATGCCTGTTCATTATGAACATGAGAGTTGGCTTGCTAGTTCATTTCATGACCTTCTTTGAAAGCAATCGTTGGCTTATTGACCATCTGAAAAATTGATACCTACGTGTTTTTCCAAGTGGAAAATAACAATCGAAGCAGTGAGACAATAATTCCACTGTCTAAACTTTCATTTTAGTGTGCATCAGAAGAAGAGGGTAAAAGGGAGTGAGAAGTTGCAGGAAAGTGTGTGCTTATGAGAAAAACATAGTTTTGAAAAGTTCACAAATTTATTTAATTGTAAATTGCTTAAACCTGGCATGGCATCACAACAATGTCTTCATTTGTGGAAACATTTTCATGAACCTGGTGCTCAAGGGGAATTCGTTAACCATTATTTTATTGCCTCTGGATATTCCCTGGATGCACTCTCGACTCCAGCTTCCTTCTTTCAAGTGTCCCAGAGCACCGACAAGATTGGTATTTGCCACAACAACCCAAGGTTCAGGAACCCAAATTCGGGAAGTTTTGCGAGGGCAGTCATTTCGCAAATATGACATTTCAAAGGCATCAAGACCACATCCTTAGCCAAGATGACTGCAGCAGGACAATCCACCTTTAAGAGATAAGTACCCCGGATTCCAGTTTGCAATTTACTCCATTAACGACTCGAATGCATGGAAAGCTGGAAAAACCCATTTCATGTCACTAGTCAAATTGTTTTTTTTTCTTCACCATGGCTCAGTTCTATCTGGTTCACTATAGCATTTTCCAACTTTATTGATTATTCCAGTATATCAATGTCTGCCTGTTATACCGAGAGGAAGGTTATTTGAAAAATGGAAAGTAAAGGTTGAAAAATCATTTTTCCATCGAACACTGATTTTTTCATTTTTTGCATTTGAAGCTGAGAGCTGAGTTGATTTTCTTGAAGTTGTCATGCAGCAACCGATGAAGGGTGTGAGAGGGGACTGCGAGAAAAACGAAGCTGCGATTACTTGAAATTTGTCAACAATTGTTTATTTCGTATGCTGCAAATGTGATTTACTCGCACAACATAAGTAAACTCATATATGCGAGTAAATCACACGTGCATGTTGATGTGAAAAAATTGTTGATCAAGTTTCAAGAAATCGTAGCTTGTTTCTGTCAATTCCCCTCGGAGACCCTTCATCGGTTGCCACATGACAGTATTCCGATGGTGGTAACAACATACGAATCCAAAATTCACAGGACGGGATACAAAGAGAAAACTTCCATCGTGTTTCAAAAGAAATGTTTGGCCATAGTTTGTGAACGACTGCTCAAAAGAGCCACCAACTGATGGGCAAGGGGTGATCGCCTCCAGCCGCTTCCTTTTCTGAAGCGACCGAAATTTCTTTAATCAAAAATTGTTGAACCCAAACAATTGTTGTCAGAATTCACAACAGATTATCTTTAAAGTCCCGAATTGATTAAATGCAATCAGTGCATTGAAATCCGATACATTTTCCAGATGTAAAACTATCAATATGTGTTTTCATAAATAACTTCGGTTCTGAATTCGGATCAATTATTTGTGAGTAAATATTCGTACTCTAACCCTATTGCACAACACTCTAACTCTTCCTTGATCAATTACATTGCGCAACACTTTAACGGTTTCTTCAATCAGATTTCGGAGAAAAGGGTCTCCTGACAAAATTTTGGCCTAAACAATTGAAGTCAGTGACCGCCAAACAGTTGATAAAACAGCCTGTCCGACATAGCCGTGGATCGACATAGCCAGAAGAAACAAAAAGGATTCCATCTCACGATTAGCTGCCTTTTAAAATGCATATTTCGAAGAAACATTCACCAGAATTCACCTTCAAGCTTTCGACGAACTGGTATTCACCAGAATAAACAATGAACTCAGTTTTGCAGCAGAATTTCTCCACATCCTCATCGAATTTCTTCGAACTTTTCGCTTGATTAAACATTCGAAAATGATGCAGACTGCTCCCGCTACATTTCCGAACCCGTAGAGCAAATACAGCGCATGATAACTGGACAGCGACAACGGTCGACGATTTGTCGCTTCCTCTGGAATCAGTGAGCTGGTTGTTGAGTTGCGCACAGCCATCAAGGATCTTCTCCGTTGTTGCTCAAGCTTTCGGCGTTCTCCCCCGAACCAGTGATCAACCAGCCCGGCACACATGATTCTTAGGACATGTCCCTGATATGCTGGTAAAAAGGGACTGTCCTTTGAGAACGACACTCCCGCCATGACCGGTATGAGACGTCCCGTACCGATCCTCAGAGTCGATTGGCCGTATATATCACTGAAGGTGTGACTGATCATTGACTGGGAAGCTGTCATGTAAGATATGCAGAGGAAATTTGGGAGGTCATTCGCTAGACGGTGGCATTCCAGAAACTCATAAAATTTCATTCTCTTGAATGTTTCTTTGTAGCTGCCTTGAGTGGCAGCCTCGAATTCCTCGCGCCCTGCCTGCCCGAAATTGACGTATCCGATTGTGTATCCTCGTTGGTCATGGGCAGCTATTGCGTCCTCCAGGGTGTCTATCGGCGCCTCTAGCGGAGGATTCAGTAACCTCGATATCAGATTTCCATTGAATGAAACAATAATAATCAATGCAAAGAACAGATAACAGATGACAATTGCGTGAAATCCTCCCGGGACATGAGCTGTTAATCGCTGGAATTGCCATAAAATGCTGTAAACTGGCAGGCGTCTTGATGTCCTTTTCGCCTGACGAATAACTCCTGTTGTCAAATTATACCATTTCGCTTTCGATACAATCCAGACAATTATGGCCAACGCAGCGGATGTAAGTGTGCCTATGGCCAGTGTTCCAGCCCACACAGCTCTCCTGAAAGATGAGAACAGCGAATACCATCTATTGAGGACTTGGGGAGGGCGTGTTAGTATAACCAGAGGCGTGATGTAGAATGGGGAGGTTGTGTCTGAAACCTTGGTGATTTCCAGGCTAATGGGTCCGTTAACAACATCATATATTCCTTCCGTCAATCCCCTCAGGGCTCCGGTCATCTGCTTTGTCCTCAGATCCCTTGACCCAGGCGTTTCGACGAAGTTCACATTCAGTGAAGCGTTCATCCTTTTCGAAATGGTTTGATGGAACTTAACCATCGTTCCGTCTGCAACCCATGAACCATTCCCTAAGTCCCGCTTGTAAGTTTGTGCGATATTGTTGATGGCTGCATATTGTATTACTTTCGAGCCGAAGTTCCTTGCAAAATTGGGATACAGGTCACCTCGGGTCATCATGGTTCGCGATCCATCGGGTCTAACCGACCCAATGTGGATTAATCTCGAATTACCTTGCTGATCATCTGAGAAGATCAGCGAATCCAGTGCAACCATGCTTGATGAAGTTGATCGTCTTCTGGTTAGCTTCGCTCTAGCGGCGACCTTGAACATCAGTTGCATCAGCTCAGGATGGTTTAAGGTCGTAGCGGTATCGTGATGATGACACCAGAACATGAAGTATGTTGACCTCCTCTTGTCCCGTGCAATTCCAGCATTGAGCAGTCGCAGTCGGAAATTGGCGAAAAAGTCCAGGTGGCTTTCTCGTGATGTATTTCTTCCTTGCAGTACTAGCATCAACTGGCATTGTTGTGAAATTTGGGCAGCTGGTTTGTATCCATTGAAGTCCGTATTTTCTTTAAAGAGAAACAAAAATCAAAGAACACTCAGCAAAATTTTCAGCACATCTCCACCATGAATCCAACAAATCACAGATGTCTTCTTAGAGAACACAATGGAATTCAGTGTGAAGATTTTGTACAACAGTTTCGTTGTACGTATTCACACGTCAGGTTTCAGAATATTTTTGGTCGCACGTCAATAACGGCTCCAGCGTATTACCTGCTTTTTCTGAGGCTATTGCATCTGTTGTGAGGATAATGTGAAGCATCAATGAAAAGGGGATGCACGCATCGTGGCAGTCAAAAAGATGACGATAAAACTGTGGACTTGACGCAAATGATGGTCTGCTTTCGACGAATATTGACGAGAAATGATGAGTAGTGACGAAAATTTGAGTAATTTGACGAGATGCAACATGACGAGTATGCAGTGACAAAGGGTATGATGTTAGAACACCCTCTAAAGTTTAATGGGTGATGTTAGATAATGCCATTGTCGATAACACGGAAACTTGCACAGCTGCATTTGGTTTGAACGATAAAAGAAATTATGATAATTTACTCGTAATTTTTGCAAAAATTGCCGCGTAAGGCGAACTCGATCCTCCAAACTCGGAATAGCGACAGTCCGTCAGACATGTTTTCCATTGCTGCACACAGATCTGAAACAATGGGGTCACTGTCACGGGGAAGGGGTTGAGAATCAAGCTGATGAATTGAATTGAATTGTATTTATGGGTTTCCCCATTATCATACACATACAACAAATTTTCACATACACACACAAGGAAGGACAAAGAACTGACGCTGGGAGAAAACAGTAAGGAAATTGAAAAGTTAATTGATCAAAACGATTTAAATTATTATCAGTGAATGGAGCAGATAGACTTAAGGATCTAATGAGTGCAAACCGTTCAGCTCACCCATGTTCAGAACTCTCTGAGCTGGGCAGGTTGGAAAGTCTCCTCCTAAGAATTGGTATGCTCAATGGCTGGGAGAACACTGTGGGGGCAGTACATTCCAGTCAGCGATTGCACGCGAAAGGAAGGAAAATTTCCCAACATCTTTTTTGAAGGAGAGAGGCCTTATCTTGAAAGGGTGATCATGACTGCCGTAGAATGAGGGAGAGTGAATGAACTCAAGCAGTTCCCCCCACCCCCCAGTCGCGCAAAGCACTCGAAACAGGCACAATAGACGGTGACATTTTCTCCTGGCAGCCAATGTCAGCCGACCAAGCTGAGAAATCATTGCGGACACGCTGCTTTTCCTTCGAAAGCTCCAACAACAAAGCGAGCGGCACGGCGCTGGATGCGTTCCAACGACACAGATTTGCAAACTAAATGGGGTCCCCAGGAAGTCGATGCATACTCCAAAATAGGCCTAACTAAGGCAAGATAGGCAATTCCACGTATTTTAGCGGGGCACTTCCTAAAGTTCCTTTTAATGAAATACAGAGCACTATTTGCTTTTTTGGTTACTGCTGCAATTTGTCTAGACCAATCGAGTTTGCGATCAAAAATAACTCCCAGGTATGTTGAAAAAGGTTGCGGGGATAATGGTTGGTCACACAGAACATACACAAAAGGATTAACTATAATCGAACTACAACAAAACTGTATAAGCGAACATTTGGTCGGGTTCAGCTTCATGGAAGAGGTCTCGCACCAGTCTTCAATTGCTGACAAATCAGCTTGGCGTCTGTCAGAGTCCAAAGAGCTGTCAGTTTCTGAGTAAATGAGACAGTCGTCAGCAAACAGCCTTATTTTGGACTTAACAGTGCCAGCTATGTCATTTATGAAGATCAAGAACAGTAAGGGCCCCGGAATACTACTAATGATGTTCTGTGAGTCGGAATACCAGGAGTGCGTTTGAGATTCAGGAAGGTGGAAATAAAAGTTCACGTGGCAAAAAATGTGAAACACTCAAGGAATAATAAATTAAAATTAAGAGATCAATAAGACTCTATACCTATTTCAAAAACAGCTTTTTCCTTATACATCTCGATCATGCCTTCATATCTGGGATCCTGCGTCAAATACCAAAGGACGATCGATTTCCCGGCTGACTGCACCTCCCTGGATAACAGTTGTAGATGGTCATCGTCAACTTGATTGTCGTGGATTAGAAATACTGTCCCACAATTCCGTGTTTGTGGGTCATTATTGATCATGATTCTGAGCAAACTAAGTGTCATGCGCGATTCTTCCAGTGTTTCAGCAGTCATTCCGCCTTCCACTGACTGCAAGCATAATGGACTTGCAATCACATTAAACAGTGTAAATGCAGCCATCAGAATTCCCATCAAGACTGCGATTTCTGAAAAGGTTAGTCGATAAAAAAATTTGTGGCAGTTTCTCTCGGATTCTTAAATGCGAGTTCCTAAATATTCGTCCATCCGGCATCAAATTCTGCTCTCGCATATTTGTTGGAATAATCGAGACTTTCAATTGGGATTTTTTTCATGAGGGAAACACCGAACGCGAAATGAAATGTATTCAATACAGTGCGGCCAGCGGGAAACTTTCCAAATATTTGGCTGTCCAGCATATCGTCAAAAATATTTCAGTGGACCCTGCTGCATTTTCTAGGAATCATAACAGTTACAGTGGAAAGAATTTCAAATCTTAAGAACCGGATCTCCACATCATGTTGAGAGATTCAAATGCCATTTTAGCAAATTGGATGTCAGGTCAACCTTCCTAGACATTATCGTTTCCGGTCGGGCATTTTCTACAAATCTATGCATAAACCTAAAGTTGGGTTGGAAGAAACAGACGCAAATATTGACAATGGCCGAGTTTGGTTGCAGAGAACCAGCACAGTCGACCACATTGAGAGCGGAAGATTTCTGTGTAATTTTAAAAAGATACTGAATGATATTCAAATATGCGATATTTTAATTTTAAATATTGCAAAATCACTCTGAGGACGATGCGAGAGAGAAAGCGAGAAATTCTAAAACACGACAATATGTCTTTGCGAGTTGAGTTGATAGTTGTATAACAAACCCTTAACGCTGATTTTTAAACGTGGAATCGGCTTGCAGATCAGGAGTTACGCAGCTTGGTTTTCGATTCCATTAAAGGGCCCTGCAGAAAAGGCTAATAAACTTACCTGCTTCTTGATAAATTGCACACATGATTGATCCCATCTACAGTTCTATATGCGATATTGATATTGCAGATGGGAATGTAATCGACACCTTTGCCAAGCTAAAAACTAAACCACATTTGAAGATATTAGCAGACGGCCGATATACCATTGCCACAATTGCAACTTAGCGATGACTGGGATAGCCATTTCCAGATTAGGATGGCGCTTTCAAATCATACAAGAAGTACCGAAATCCAAAAGCGTTGTGGAAACATGTCAGAGTTTCGTGACACAAGTCTATCCACCGATTTTTCAGGTGAAGTTGAGATGTAGCGATGTGTGTGCGCAGAAAACAAACTCAACGACGAAATGAGAAATCTATACAGATTGGAACAGCATAGGATTGGACGACATAGAAATAGAAATTTTGACGTGTTTAATATTTTAACTATAGCTAATAAAGTGCGGGTATAATCACTCTGTACGTTTCTTCGATTTGACCAGGTTATGTAGCTTGAAGGATTATGACCAACCCTGCAACAAACCTGAGTATGTCGTAAACATTTGCGATAAATATTGGTTATATAAACATTGACAATCAGGTTAAAGAGCAAGCGCTTTATCAATTCATGCAATAACCTTAATTTCGGATTGAGATATCACAATCATACATGTGCATGGTATCTCCGAGCCTGATTTTTATTCCGTTTCGTGGTTTATTTGCTTACAATTTATACTTGTACTGCGTTTGAACAAGGCAAATTGCGTCCGATGATTAAAACCTCCTCTTTTGAAAATAATCCAGTTTCCTTCTATAGTCGATATAATCAGTTGCAAACCCCATAGATGCATAATTGTCCACATGTAGAAATTGCGCACTTTCGTTCCAAACCAGAAGGCATTCGTCTTCTTTTGTAAAATCTCATTTCCAAGGAAAGAGAAGTTCAATCTACATCAATTAAACGCCCACAAAGGATTGAAATTTAATCATGCAGGTAATAAATGTTTTGTGATAACCTAGTCAAGAATTTGAAACTTGGCATTAACACACGAAACATGCACTAAGCTGATATTTCATGTTCAAAGAACACCACGTTACAGGTCATAATGTTCCTTTAAGTACAGTGGTGGCGGAAATTATGTACCCATACATGTAAAATTGCAACTGTTCAGATTTTAGCAAAAACATGCTGCAGAAATTAAAGATACTCTTTTTATTATCGAGGTCAAAATCTGACAGCTCCAGAAATCCCTGTTGAAATCTAGCGCTTTAATTTATACAGCCAGCGTACGAGTGAAAAGAAAGATAAATGTTTCGGAGGCAACTGTTAAATGGGACACACATGTAGGTACGTATGGGTACATTTATTCCGCCGCTACTGTTCACTGTGTCACTCGTTAATGTTACTGAGCCTTCTTTATCAAATTCGTGGTGTGGGCCTATATACTTCCAACAAATCGCGTTGCTGTATCTCTACAGCCACTCTATACACACACAAAAGTGTAAAACATGAAAAGGAAATGGTGATTTGCCTTGTGTAACAAATATTTAATAAGTCAACAGCAATCACGGATCAGGTTACCAAACATAATTCGATTGCGCCACTTTGAATTCTCGATACACATCTTGTCCTAATTGCGCCGTATTCCCGATCAGTGACGGGTTCAAAGAAACCTCGTGCACAAAAACATGCCTCTTGAATGAAACCAGAAAGTGATTAAATGTTCGCAACACGATTTCGTCGAGGTTGTGTTCCAATCCTCCACTTCGGCCAGAAAAGAAGTTACAAAATTACATCAAGAGGAATGGCCTTTATATGCGCAAGATACAAAGATACTCGTGTAACCATGAACTGCGAAACCTAAATGCATCAAGCATTGTTAAGAAACATTTTTCATAAACAAATGTGACATAGAAATACATAAATATAATTTTGGACAAAAATAAAATTGTCTATTGAATGGAACTTTATGATGGGAACGTCATATTTTGCTTCTCCAGAATGTGAACTTCACAAACTTTGTTGGGTGCGAACTTTAAATCAGGTCAACATGGCAGATTTACAAATTCGACATTTCAAGAAAGATAAATCCTTCACTTGCGTGTTGACTTTGTTTGACTTTGCTCTGATGTTGACTTTGCTCTGATGAAAATTCGTTCGATGAAAATTGTTTTCCTTTGCTTTGCTTTGCTCTGATGACTTTGCTCCGATGAAAATGACTGCACTTTACACTAGCCTTGTTCTGTTTGCTATTCTTTACTTGTTGAATTATTTGCTTTCTTGAAAATGACTTGCCCGTTGCTCTGATGTTGACTTTGCTCTGATGAAAATTCGTTCGATGAAAATTGTTTTACTTTGCTTTACTTTGCTCTGATGACTTTGCTCTGATGAAAATGACTGCACTTTACACTAGCCTTGTTCTTGTTGACTTTTCTTTATTGAATTGAATTGAAATTGAATTGAATTTTTTGAAATTCTGTATTTTTGGAGTTTCCTCCTCTCAATATTATACATTCAGTGCTGACAGTCACAGTAAAATGCAACAAAAAACACACATTGGAAAAAAGCAAGTTGACAGAATAAAACAGCGTTTTTGCAAGGATGTCGGGCAAAGAACAAATACACGCAGTGTTATATTCTTGAGCCAATCCTCAAGAAGGCAATAAACTGAAGCTGTGCACACCACCTCTCCGATAACAATCGCTGAGATATGATACCTGGTGGAATGAGCAGGTCCAAAGAAGGATGAAATTTCCGGCATTGCCATTCATTAAAAGAAATCACGAAGCCTGCCCTGCAGGAGAGGTATGCTCAAAGGCTGTTCAAAAACACTGCATGGAAGGGAGTTCCACTCCGGGATAGTTCTACCTAACAACGAGAACTTGCCAATGTCTTTCTTGAAAGTTTCAGATCGGAGTTTGTAAACGTGATCTCGATGCGAGTAGAATGTTGGCATCCTTATGAATTCAAGAAATTTTCCCCAGCCACCAATATTCGCCAGGATCAGAAACAGGCAGGTAAGGCGAGTCACTCGCCTCCTCAACTGAAGAGAATCCCAAACTAGTGAAGCTATCACAGCAGTGACACTACTATGGCGCCTATAATCACCTACAACAAAGCGCGCTGCCCTCCGTTGAATTTTTTCCAGTGCAAAAATCTGGCATTCACGCCAAGGATCCCAAGATGAGACAGCGTATTCCAGGATAGGCCGCACAAGACTGAAGTAAGCTAGCTCCCTTATTCTAGGCGGACACTTCCTGTAATTCCTTCTTACAAAATACAAAGCCCTATTTGCCTTGGAAGTAAGCATATTAATGTGTGGAGACCAGTCAAGCTTACTCGTAAGTTTAACCCCGAGATAGGTAATCTCACTCTGAGGGATAAGTGCAGAGCCATTCAGAATGTAATCAAACATAACATTTTCTTTCTTAGTACAAAAATTAATTAAGTTACATTTGTCGACATTCATAGCCATAGCAGATCTGCTACACCATTCCTGAATGAGAGCCAAGTCACCTTGCAGTTCCTCGCAGTCACCCAGGCCACGCACTTCAGAATACAGTATGCAGTCGTCAGCGAACAGCCGCATGCGTGAGCGCATCCCATGACCAATGTCATCAATATAAATGATAAACAGTAAAGGCCCCAAAATGCTGCCCTGGGGGACCCCGGAGGTCACTGGAAGGGGACTTGACAGATGCACACCAATTCTTACACACTGGGAGCGGCCAGAAAGGTAGCCAACTACCCATTTAATGGTACGCTCGTCCAATCCGAGAAGCTCTAACTTTCTAATCAAGAGTCTATGGCTAATCACATCAAAGGCTTTGGAAAAATCAATGGCGATGCAATCTACCTGAGTACCACAACCAAGGGACTGTGCAAGATCTTGCGTGAATGCAGTGAGTTGAGTGGAACATGAAAAGCCGGGCCTAAAACCATGTTGAAAATCAGCCAACAAGGAGTTTGCCTCCAGAAACCCTCTGATGTGCTTAGCCATAATGAACTCCAGAATTTTTGAACAAGTATTTAGTAGGCTTATGGGCCTGTAATTGGAAGCGACTGATCGTCGACCCTTTTTAAAAATTGGTACAATAACAGAGCGCTTCCAGCAATCTGGAATTTTCCTTGCCTGATGCTGGCATTGAAGATTAGCGTCAAGAATTTGGAAGCGATATGGGGGATTAACTTAAGAAACTTTATTCCCACAACATCAGGTCTCTCACTCTTTCTGAGTTCCATTCGCTTAACTCTGTTTATGACCATTGTTTCAGTGACAACAAGAGGCTCACAGCGGTCTTTAAGAGACGGACCCTTACTTGTTGAATTATTTGCTTTCTTGAAAATGACTTGCCCTTTGCTCTGATATTAACTTTGCTCAGTTGACTTTTTCTCTTAGGTATATGAAAATGAGTCTGCACTTTTGCTTTGTTCTCGTTGACTTTTCTTTGCTTGTTGAATTTGCGCTCTTGAAAATTACTTTGCTCTGATGTTGACTTTGCTCAGATGACTTTTTTCTGATGAAAATGACTCAGTATTTTTGCTTTGTTCTCGTTGACTTTTCTCAGCTTGTTGACTTTGCTCTCTTGAAAATGACTTGCTCTTTGCTCTGATGTTGACTTTGCTCAGATGACTTTTCTCTAGTGAAAATGACTCTGCATTTTTGCTTTGTTCGCGTTGACTTTTCTTTGCTTGTTGAATTTGCTCTCTTGAAAATTACTTTGCTCTGATGTTGACTTTGCTCATATGACTTTTCTCTGATGAAAATGACTCAGAATTTTTGCTTTGTTCTATTTGACTTTTCTTAGCTTGTTGACTTTTCTTAGCTTGTTGACTTTGCTCTCTGCTCTGATGTTGACTTTGCACCTTGCTCTGATGTTGACTTTGCTCTGATGAAAATTCGCTTCGGTGAAAATTATTTTCCTTTGCTTTGCTTTGCTCAGATGACTTTGCTCTGATGAAAATGACTGCACTTTACACTAGCCTTGATCTTATTGACTTTTTTTTACTTGTTGAATTATTTGCTCTCTTGAAAATGACTTGCTCTTTGCTCTGATGTTACTTTTGCTTAGACGACTTTCCTCTGATGAAAATAACTTTGCACTTTTGCTTTGTACTTGTTAACTTTTCTTTGTTGCTCTCAGTGGCGCCGACAGCTCTCTAGGATTGGATGGATGAAACTAAAAGGGGCATACATTTTTAGGACATGGGGGCAATTCCGGAACAATGTGCAAGGAATAGGGTAATGTTGTTGCCGACGAAGCGTTGCGCGAAGCGCAACGCCGGGGAAGGGGTTCAGGGAGGGGGACATCCCCTCTATAGGAAGGGGAATTTTTTGAAAAATGGAACCTCAAGAGGTGCTCAGAATGAGCACTTTTTGTAAAAAAACGGGCACATTCAATTGCGCGTTTCTTCATTGCAAAATCCCATTTCCAACTGGTACCAACATCACACAAAAATTGGAGAATTACCGATTGACAAAAGTCTGTCAATTGAGGGCGTCGAGGGGATTTGGGTATTCAGCAAAGGGTATTTTAACGTGGGATGAGGCCAGGGTAACAATCCCCACAGAAAAGAGCCCTTTCCATTAAAGGGAGGGATGCATCCCCCCAACCCCCCATTATCGGCGCCCCTGGTTGCCCTTTGCTCTGATGTTGACTTTGCTCTGATGTTGACTTTGCTCGACTTCGCTCGTTCGTTGTCTTTGTTGACATTTCTTTATACTCTTATTTTTGCTCTGTTGATTTTGCTCTGATGAAAATGGCAGATCGGAATGCAGCTACTGACCCATGAGAGTGCTGGGATCTGTCAAGGTGCGATAAAGAAGCACCTTATTGTTGCAGCGTGTAGACATTTAAAAATAGTGCTTCTTTAAAAAATTACCATTTGACACAGTGTTGCCATTTACAGCAATGTTACGAGGCTTCTTTTAGTACGTTTACATTGCTACCTTTATTTTTTAAATAGATTTACAACTATTCGTACGTACATCGGGAACAGTGATTTTTACAACGGGTTTCATAAATCTCTTCCTTTTCCACTGTTTACGCCAGGGACGTAACTGACAGCTGAATCGGTTATTGGGCTGAATTTGAGAGTGATTTTGCGCAATGGCGAACAACTGATGATGTTCCCACAAGATATCACCTCTCGTGACAACTATGGATCATGCTTTGCGAAGAACATTATTTTACAATAATTTCACAACAATTTTACGAAGACTTTACAAAGAAGAGCCTGTTCAAAAGAACACACTGAGCAAAGAACACATTTTGTGTTGAATTATTTATCGGGACACTTGAGGGTGAGTTGCCATGGGGAATGCGGATGTGAAGCAGCCGTATTCCCCATTGCAACTCACTCTCACGTTCAATTCAATAACGGATTCAAAATGGATAGGATTGTGCAGCGAAAATATCATTTCTATCCACCACGCTTATTCCATTTCCATTGTTGCGATAGATGCATCCATCTGAAGAATTGGCTGTTGAGTTGAACTTGAGGGACCGGTGACCGAGGCAGAACGAACTGAGGCAGAATTGGACTGAGGCAGAATTTTTCCATTTTTGGGGGATGATTTTTTTTAATTTATTGGGGTTAGGTTAGGTCAGGTTAGGTTAAGTTAAGGAGTGACAGGTGTAAGCTACCACCTCCATGCAAAAACTCCCTCCAAAACTCATTTCTTTGTCCAATTCTACCTCAGTCCATTTCTGCCTCAGTCCGTTCTACCCCAGCCCCCCGATCCCAACTTGAGGGTGAGTTGCAATGAGGAATATGGTGGTTTAACTTTCGTTGTTTCTTCAAAGGATTCTGAAGAATCACTTCCCAAAGATGAGCAGTTGGCCAGCACAATTATTTTGATTGTCTAGTACATGCTCAAAGGACGAAGTTGATGTTTTGTTCACCCCAAACGTAGACAAAATACAAGACCAGTGCAGAAATGGGAATACCAAAAAGTGGTTATTGAGAAGTTAGTTTTCACGATCCGTTCGTCTCGGCTATGCTCTGCATACTATAGGGCTTGATAGATATATTACTCCAGCGAAGGAATGATCATCGAGTGGTTCTCCTCCGTGATGACACGGAGTTCTGATGTACGTACATCTCCCCCTGGTTTTGCAAGGGTTCCCACCCCTGGCCGCAGCCAGCATGCGTTTTTTTATCCCAGTGCCGCTTGCTAAAATATACTCAGTTCTTTCAGTTCATAAATGAAGTGAGAGTCTATAGCGCTATGTAGCTATGTACAGTGAACATCACATGTCATATCGACAACTAAGAGTCACACCGATAACGAAGATGCACGAGGTGTTATGCACAAAACAAATGTCATGCCACAAAGATGAGTGATCGAATGAATTTTTATTGTTTTATTTTCAAAGGGAACCGATGATGAAATTGAAGAAAAAATCCCTTTAATAGTTTAAATACCTTTTATTAAAAAGGTATTTTTTTCTACTTTGGCCTTATTTATAATTAGAGGCCGTTTTTTCAAAATCGATTTATTTTATTCAAAGGCAAACGAAAATCATTTTTTTGGACATTGACACAAAAAATCAATTTCAGTTTAAACTATCGTCAAAATAATAATTACCAATGATTGAAATTTAGAACATTGAAATGGATCCGGGATTGAGTCAGTAATCAGAAATTGTGTTCAAAAATTGAATTGGATCCAGAATTGAAACAGTTATTCGAAATTGTATTCAAAAATTGCAATTTTGTGTGGAGAAAGAATTGATTCAATTTGGGAAATTTAAACTCACCATTGTGAAGACCTCGGCGCTCGACGAGTCGGCATGAGCCAAACAACATCATGAGCGGTTACACGCCGCTGTTGATCGTAGTTTTAAAAGGTATTATAAAGGTATTAAAAGGTATTTTTATACCAGTCAATTGAAAATACTTTTCAACGAAAATACTTTTCATACGCGAGAGATCTGTGGATGCCAATCACGTTCACGCTCAAGAACAATGCTAAGATAGGTTACTAAATATCTGGAGCGTTTAGTGATAGGAAAGCAACAAAGGGAATATCTGACAACTATCATCACACTTCCTCGAGGGAAAGGAGATGGCATTAGATTTTTGATATCCACTCGCGATTTCCAAGCGTGAGTTCGAAGACGGTCCGGCGGTAACAGTGAAGAAGGTCCAGTGTTACGCACAAATGCGACTGAAAGCGTCATGTAGCAATAAAGTCTTGTTCATAAAGGAAGATTTACTTGTGGCAGATATCATGAACAAAGGTTTAGCTGGTACCGTTAAAATTGGAAATTTCGCAGCTATGTGCAACTGGCCCGGGTAAAATTTCACACTCGACTCAGAGCATCGGTGATGCAACACATTCCATGTATTCTCATTCCCCCCATCTGGGAGTGTTATGGTTAATTCTTCCCCGCTTTGTAACAGTGATAAATGGAACGTTTTGATACCTCCATTGTAGTGTGAAATCTCAGTTACTGGACAGATTGCACAAAGGCAGTCTACAGTTGATCGTGCGAAAAAAGAAGGTCTGGTACAGCATGCAAAAAGGGGGTGGAACATGCCATGCACCATCAAGGAGTACTGCTTCATGAACAGTGAAGACCCTATCATCATGCGGTATAAGGCTGCCAAGTACTCTTTGGGCAAAGAAGGTCTGTTGATGAATGAATAAAGGAATTAAACGGCTAAGTGTTGTTACTGCGGGCAAGTAACAAAGATTAGCTGTAGTTTGCAACTAGACTGTTGACCTCATATGGTATTCGACCATTCTTAATTTCGGGCGATTAAAAGTGCTCCGTTGCGTTTTGATTTTTTTAACCTGGGATTTTTGCCTTACAAAACGTTCCGCAAAAATTAACACCACACTGGCGACAATTCCAATGCCATAGAGCAAATATAGAGCTTGATAGCTAGTCAGCGACAATGGCTTCCGGGTAGTGTCATCATCTGGTAATACTGAAGTGGACGCACCGGTTCCGTTCCTCAGCAAGAATCGTCTGCGCTGTTGCCGCATTCTTCGCTGTTCTACTTCGAACCAGTGATCTAATATTCCACTGCCCAACATCCTCATGATATGTGCTTGATATCCTTGAACGAAGGGATCGTCCTTAGGAAATCCCACAACAGCCAGCACGGATATTAAACGGCTAGTTCCAATTCTGAGACTCGGCTGCCCGTAAATATCAATAAATTTTAGACTTATCATTGACTGCGAAGCCATTAAGTAGGCGATGCATAAAAAGTTTGGCAGTTCTTCTGCCAACGAGTGGCACTTGGAAAATTCAAATAGTTGCATTCTCTTAAATGCTTCCTTGTAACTTCCACGAGTTGCCGCTTCGAATTCCTCAAGGCCAGCTTGTCCGAAATTGACATATCCTATTGTGTAGCCCCTTTCGTCGTGTGCGGCGATAGCATCCTCCAAGGTGTCAATCGGTGGAGCACGCGGTGGGTTTAACAATCTGGATATCAAATTCCCGTTGAAGGAGACAATAATGATCAGTGCAAAGAACAGGTAGCAGACCAAAATTGCCTGAAATCCTCCCGGAATGCTGGAATTTAGTCGCTGAAATTGCCACAATATGCTGTAGATTGGTAAGCGTCGTGATGTCCTCTTCGCCTGACGCAGAACATCCGGGGGTATACTGTACCAACCCCTATTGGAAACGATCCACACCACGGTGGTCAGTGCAGTGGAGGTAAGAACACTTGCAAATAAGATGCTAATCCATGCCTCACGTCTAAATGACGAGAAAAGAGAATGCCATCGACTCAGGATCTGGGGAGGTCGAGTCAGAATAACAAGTGGTGTGATGTAATGAGGAAAAGTTGTGTCGATAACCTTTGCGATTTCGTAGGTAATTGGACCGTTTATCATGCTGTAAACTTCTTCCGTTAATCCCAGTAAGGCACCAGTCAACTTCTTAGTTTTCGGATCCCGACGGGTTCCCGGATTTGACACAAATATTGCTTCAAATGAGGCATTCATCTTTTCACTGATAGTGCGATGGAACTTAATCATTGTGCCGTCTGCAACTAAAGAACCATTGAAATCCTTCCTTCTATATGCCTGACCTGGATTTTCGTAGGCTGCAAATTTTAGATTTTTCGAGCCGAAGTTTTTGGCAAAATTGGGGTAAAGGTTGCCTTGGATTAGCATATGCTTAGATCCGCCAGCTCTAACCGAGCCAACTGGAATCAATCTCGAATTTCCAGCTTTGTCGGATGAGAAAATCAACGAATCCATCAACGCCAGACCGTCAGAATTGGAACAATTTTTGACTTGTGATTCTCTGGCGGCGATCTTGAACATCAGTTTCTTCAGCTCAGGATGATTAAGGACCATTTCCGTACCATGGCGACGACACCAGAACATGAAATATGAAATTTTTCGTCTGTCATGGGCAATACCTATCTTTAAGAGACGCAAGCGGAAGTTGTGGAAAAAGTCCATGTGATCTTTCTCTGATTTGTTGCTTCCTTGGAGTACAAATACCAACTGGCAATGGTCTGAAAACTGGGATGCCGGTTTGATACCTTCGAAGTCTGTGTTTTCTGCAATGGAAAGTGAAATAATGATAGAATTCGACATCGGCAGCTGAACTTAAAATATCCAACGGGTCACTGCCGGCAATGTTTTTGTCAAGATCACAAAAATATGCCACAAAAAATTCCATATCTGCACCAGACGTAGAAGATATTTGTGCGGATGACATGAAAATCTAGACTAGTTAGATAAGCGGACTACATAAAGAAAAAGAGAACCTTATCAGACTGATAGTTAGTATGGTGTTTTTTACGGTCAGATTTTCCGATTCGAAAACGACTAATTGAGGCCTTTATGATTGCATTCGTTAAATGTTAGCATCGTCCCGAAACAGAAAGACTTTCAATTATGAAAACATAAAGAATAATTGAATAATAAAAGAACATTTAGGCACACAAAACTTCTTATTTTGCGAAACTCAGATCCAGAATTTGTTTTTGACCATTAAAATGGGTTCCAAATGAAATTTATCCGAAGTGAAATTAAAATTTCAAAAGCAAATGCCCATTATGAAAAGGTCGCGCCCCAGAATAAAAATCAATCCATTTCACGCATTTTTTATTTTAGATATCAAAAATGTCTTCCCGGAGTTGAAAGTCAAATCGAAGCTGTTTCAAAAATTGATTTGTTAAATTTATCGTTTAGGCACACATCATCGCGACAATAAACATTAATTTAAATTAAAAAACTGGTAACAGTTCGGAATACCTGCCGACATTGAAATGAACGAGTTATCACCATTGCTCTCTGATATACTGAAAGCTAACTAAACCAAACCAAACCTGACCTAACCCAACCTAACCTATCCCTAACACACCATTACTTTCCTATCCTACCCTACCAACATCGTCCTCATCTTCCTATTCTATTTTAGCACTTCAGCGTGTGTGAAAACTCGCCCAGTTCAGCGTTTTTCAGATGTCGGCAGGTATTCCGAACTGCAACAAAAAAACTCGCTTTAAAATTCCCTTTTATAAACTCTTACGGTGGAGACACGATGTCCAGGTCCATAACGCTATACCTGGACATCGTGTCTCCACCGTTAATATTCATAATTATACTCGTAATATGCTTCCAACAGTGACGATTATTAAGCTCACCTATTTCGAACACGGCCTTGCTTTGAAACATTTCAATCATATCTTTCTCATAAGGACTCCACGATAACTCTAAATCCGATATCACTGTTGATTTCCCGGCCGAATGTGCAACGGCGACCAACATTCGCAGATGATCTTTGCTGACAAAGGCATCGTGGATAATGACGATGTTATCACAACGGCATGTTTGTGGGTGAATAAGCATGGTATTCAGCAAGCCGAGTATAATTTGCGATTCTCGAAACGTTGCATTATTCATATCTTGAAGCAAGGTTAGCGAAGACACTTGAATTGCGAACAATAATTGAGAATTCACAAGTAGAATAATTCCTAATGTGCCTGTCATTTTCAGAGAAACTAAAAGCAAAAATTTTGATTCTTGAATTCTTGAAGAACTTTCACGCGTATTTTAAATAAGTTCTGGAATTCTTTCATTCATACTGAATTCTTGAATTCTCGAATTCTTGCACTGCGTTAAAACGCTGCTTCACTGAAAATCTGGCATCGCTGCCAAAATGACGAAATCGTAATTGTCGATCTCATTTTACGCCAGTAGATATCATTTTACGCAAGCTAAAAAGAATGGAAGTTACAACAGTGCTAAACACACAGCAGCTATAGTCGTTCTCCTTCTTCAGGGCTCGACTGCGCGCAGCGGCAAAATTATGTATGCTTGCGTTCCCTTCATTTCATTTTCATTCTGAATTGTCTGTGCTCTTTGTTACTATTTTTCTAATTAAAAATAGTACTGTCACAAAAATGATTGGTGACGGAGAATAACAAAGTTCTGAGTCACAGACAATTGAGGCAGAAAGGCATTCAAACAAACTGAATTTGGTGCGACACCGGAAGGTGCACTCGCCTGTGAAGTAGGGGATGGTATGCTGGGAAGGCCATTCCAATCCCTTATAGTGCGCGGGAAAAATAAGGTCAACATACGAACTAAGGTAGTCAATACGGTGAGAGTATTTTTCCACCGGTTTGTGCAGGTTTTAGCAATCGTTCTGCGTTTCGGCGTTTAACAATGGAACATTCGTTCCCCTATTTTCGTTGACACTTTTGGTGACAAACTCAGCAACATTTCAGTCATGCCTTAGAATATGGGATGCAGCAATGTCACCGATCAGTGTAGGCTGCGCCAAGTTGATATCACAAAATCACAAGAATAACATCTCGACGAAGTCCCGATAAAATCCCGATAAAATCCTGATAAAATCCCGATAAAGTCCCGAGTAAGTTCCGGTACATAGGTTTGCACACCCTTGCGGCTCATTACACCCTCCCGGCTACTCTCTTGCTGCTCGTTTATCAAATTGGACATTGCCTCCCATCACACGATTGTTAGTTCCTTTGTCGAAATCAACTTCCAAAAACATACTTAATTTGAAAATTATTATTCATGCCTTATCAAGAGTCTTCGAACATAGGAGTTCATTATTTACTCAGGCGCCATATGGAATCAATGGCAGCATGCGCCGCAGAACATCATGACACTCGCGTGAGGCGTGAAGTTGCACCAAGGCCTGTTGAAATTAGATGGCTCCTGTGTTAACCAGTATACTTTAAAATGTCGCCGATGTTTGAGGACTTTTGATAAGCTCCGTACACCTTGCCAGTTCTTGGACGAGATTAATTCCAAAACCATAGAACCGTGGAAAATACTCCCGAAAAAGAAGTTAGCACAATTATCGTCCGCAATGAAATGAGCGAATTCTAATCAGTGGCTGCGGATTAAACTTAATTTGGCGCTGAGTTCTGTTTACCAAGCAAATAAATCGGACTGACAAATGAGATTCAGGAAAACCCAGTTCCAAAACGTAAAGGCCTCTCCAAACTCCGTCCATTCGCGTCGATTCTTTCATGATTTTGCTTTTGGCCCGGCCAGCAGACCTCCATTTATTGCACTGGTATGCTCATTTTGATACATGGCGACAGTCTAGCGAACGCATATGGTGATCGCTTGCGAATATCACGATCGCAATAGCCCAGAAGAGAAACAAAAAACAAACAAAAGCTGATGCAAAGAAACAGCATTCAATCCTCTTTAGCTGTCGCTCCAATCCATGAGAATGTTCTGGGAAACATTGGAACAACACAGAAACCCCGCCTTGACACAAACCCTACCTTGACTAGCAGCACATGAATAACAAAGCACCAGAAGGTCGTCCGATGCAGAAACAAACCCATTTCTCAAGGTTAATAGAATAATCTGCTCATTTCTGACCATTCAATCGGCCGTATTCCCCATTGCGACTCACTCTCAGGTTCAAGAATGGCCAATTCAACGGACACGGGAGCACCCTTCGCAACAATGGAAAATGAATAAGCGTTGTGCGTAGAAGTAAATTTTCGCAGCACAAATCTATCCATTGGATTGTTGGGGTGAGTTGCAACCTGAGGGTGAGTAGCAACGTGGGATACTGCCGAATAACTCTCAGCTGCCAAACTGATCCAAAGCATGTGCTTCAGGTGTGCTTCACTGTTGCACCAATTGCATCGCCGCTTGTTAGTTTGGAGTGCATCTCATAGACAATCCACCGCAAATCCGAGGCACATGCAACATGCATTTTTTCTCTGACCAATTGCAGTGCCGTTTGCTGTCCTCGGGGTTCATCTGATCCGAGTACTCCTAACTAATCTACGGCATATGCAATCAGCATTGTGTGGTGTTGTACCTATTGCAGCGCCGTTTGTTTGCTAGGGGTATACCACTCGAGAACCCCGAATGAATCCGAGGTACAGGCAAGACAAGTTCGTTTTTCCCTGGTACACCAATTGCAGCGCGGTTTGTTTGCTAGGGGTATCTGCTCGCGTATACGCCCAACAAATTCATGGCGTATGCAAAACACATTTTTCGCTGTTGCACCGGTACTTCTTTGCTGTGTGATTCATATGGTCGAGTACAGGGCGCAGCGGAAAAGCTGTCACGCATACAGAGACGTAGTGGGAGTAGATGACTTCCATTTGCAAAATAACTGGATGGGACAACAAGCGAACCGGGAATCACTGTGCGGCCAATCACTACACTGTTAAAGTTGTCCCATCGAAACCAATATGTGTGACAGTTATTTTGCAAATGGAAATCATCATCTCCCATTCACCCTCTGTGTTTGACAGTCTATAGTTTAGGTACCCCTACTTTTTCTGTTGCGTCAATTTGACAGCCCGCCGATGCCGTGCTCACGGTCATAATTTTGATCTTCGTTTGAGAATTCGACTCATTGGGCCGAAAAAGCCTGCGCAGCTTTCGGTGAACAGAAGAGTTCCATCCATTCTGTTCATTTCGATGGTTCAAATCAGCTTTGCAGGGAAAGGGTGGAATTTCCAATAAGATCAACGACTTATAGTAGAGCTATCAATACGGGGCTAACTTCGGATTGCGAGATAAATTTTTACCATTGAATTAAATGCCGAAAATTTATCTCGCAACTTGGAGTTTGCGTCCACCCCGTATTGATCTCGCCGCTGCATATCGGAAAGTTATCAAGATGCTCTGAATGGTGAGACAAAACTATATTTTTCATGATATTCACAGCATAAACAAGAGCAAAAATTGGGGAAGGGAAGAGGATCCCAAAGATATGCGCAGAAAAGAGTTTTCGATTAGCAACATAAAGAGACTTCGAACACCAAAATAAAGAGGCTTCGAATACCTATTTTTAAGAGGTTTAAAACAGCAAAGTAAAGAGGCTTCTAACACCAAACATTTGAGCCATAAAGGAGGATTCGAACACAAATAAAGAGACACCGAACACCAAAGCAAAGAAACTTCTAACACGAAAAATTTGTGGTATAAATGAGGATTTGAACATGAATCTGAACAAGCATGAATAAAGTGGCGTCATAAGAATCATGGGGATCTAAAAGGAAAAATAAAAAAGAAAACTTGGCAACGGGGCTCTTGGTTCTTAGATGCAGGTCGCCCTGTCTTTGTCACGGTATCACAAACTTTCGGCCCACACAACTGAAAAAAGTACCTTCATAGCGGCTCATTATGTATAGCGGCGGCGGAATTATTGTACCCATACATGAAAAATTGCGCTCCTTCAAATTTTGGCAAAAATTCTACGCTGCAGAATGAAAGATCCTCTTTTGTAACCGAGGTCAAAATCTGACCCCTCTGGAACAATTTGCTGAAATCTGGCTCTTTTATGAAAAGGAGTAAAAAATGTTTCGGAGGCAAAATTTAAATGGGAAAAACACATCTATGGGAACATCAATTCCACCGCCACTGTATACGCTGCCACCCGCGGTATTCTCCCGACAAACTCACAAGCTATATGCTACATTGGAAAAACCAGCTGCTGTCTCCGTTGTAACTTGTGTACCCTCAGGTCAAGTCAGTAACCAATTCAATGGACAGGTTCGCGTTTCGAAAATTTTCATTTCTATACACAGCACTTATCGTTTTCAATTTTTGCGAAAGATGCCACCGTCTGTTGAATTGGCTGTTGAGTTTCACCTAGGGTGACTTGCTATGGGGAATACCTAAGTTTATGGACCATGGGGTAACACTGCTGGTGATGTCAATTGGCTGCCTTTTTCAAGCAACGTTCCAAAGATCGGAGAACGGGACTAAAAATTGCAAATTGATTAAACAAACAGAACCAAATGTGCCAGAAACTTTTGGTTCAGAACGCACTTCTCACAGAACGAATACACTCAGACTTTGAAGGACTTTCGACCGTAAATTACCCTCGGGAGAGTAAACTTGATCAACGATCATTGAATTAATTGAGGAAAAGAATGCATCATTGTTTTTTGCGCTCGACACCTTCAATCAATGTTGGAATGCGGTTTTTCTTTTTTACCGGCGCGCTTATTTACATTTCGGACAGCAACATCAAGTGCCAAGCACAGCCCCGAACGAGGTTGGGTTAAGCTGGGAAAGGTTTGAGTAGGTTAGGTTTGGTTGGGTTAGATTAGGGTAGGTCATATGCCAGCTTAGGCGCACTATGCAGCGCTTTCATGCAGCCCGAAACGAGCTTTGGAAAAAGCACAGACTGCTGCCTGATGTATCTAGGCGAAGTGCTTTCGGGACACGACACTCAGCAGAGGCCTTGCGTCAGATAACATACACATGACGATAATGAATATACAACAATGTCTAGTTTTACCAACGAGGCCCAAAATTTGATTGCGTCCTAAACGAGTTTAAGACGCAATGTTTAAAACGAGGGGAGCTAAACGGCCGAATACCTCACTGTCACTCCCACTCTGGTTCAACTCAATGACCATTTTCTCGAACTGGAGAGCTTCGGGTTGAAAATTTCATTTCTGAGTGCACAAGACCACTCCTTTTCCATTGTTGGGAAGGACGCGTCCGTCTGCTGAATTGGCTATTGAGTCTCAACTGAGAGTCACTGGCAACGGGCAATTCGGCCAGAGGCGTTCAAAACAAGGAAGGGCCTGCGAGAGAGTTGTATGGATGGCTGCTGAGATTGAGAACAAGGAATTATGCTTGGGGAAATTCGAACGGGAGAAAGGGTAAACCAACGAACTCAAAAGAAGAAAACGGAAATTGGTCTACAGTTGTCACAAATAACACAAATAAAATAATCAAATCTGACGCTTTGATTGTGATCAAATTAAAGGCGCATCATTGCCAATTCTCGAATACGGAACGGAATAAATGCGCACTTGTCGGCAATATGAAGCCCGCACATGTTGTCACGTTTCTGTTCTGTGTCACGTTGAAGGCTGAAATTATCACTTTTGGATTTCACTGTCGTCCCCTTTCGATCACTTTTCTCGTATATGGAACTTGACATTGATCAAGTTGAAATCGTGAAATATCTCTTCCGCAAACACGCACTTTTGGTGAGCTCTGCAGCTGAAAGAAATCCGTATTAGTCCAATTGTCACTTACATCCACGAGAGGAAGGTAACAATAGCAAAAAATGTCAACTGGCCATAAATAAAATGGACATAAATCAAGCCATTGTTGGCAATGTTCTATTCTCAGTCCGCAGTTGCAGGGAACATTCACCAAAAACCTCTTTACGTGTACATCCAGTAGGCGCTCAAAGGTTTCGGACCCTGCTTTTCACTCAGTGATTGCTGGACCTTGGGAGAAAGCGAAGGATGATCGCTTCTTGAGCCGAATGTGGATCTGTGGGTGCTGATGATCACAGCTGCAGATGATTGAAGTGGGTCATGCGGTGTGTCCGGTTTTGAAGTTGATCCGCCTTCGCTGCCGAGTGCTCCAATGCGAGAAGGAGCTTCCCGGATGTCCTCTGACATCCTGGCTGGACGTCCTTCATTGCGGCCGAACCAGGTTGGACGTATAGCCTGAGGTACATCTCTGACGACGTCGTTGTTGCAGGAAGGGTTTTTGTCGTGGACCATCAGCATGTTCCCCTTCCTTTGACCTCCCGATGGAGATGTTGTCGACCCGACACTCTGTTGATTCCGTGTCTTCGCTGGTCGACCTGGGGTCTGCTGGTCCACTCCGCCGGAAGACGTGGTTGCATATGGTGATTGGTTCTTGCAAGCTCTCTGCTTTTTCTCCCTGTCTGACAGACGCTCAGATCTCCTTTGAATTCTCTTCGGCATTGATGTGCTGTAGAGATGCATTAATATAATTTGTTATTCTGTGTGCACAACCCGACAGAACCAAGGATATGGTGAATATTCACAGGAAGTCTGACATTGCCAATTCATTTATTAAGGTTTTTGCAAATAACAGCAATAATTGCAGGATAATTATTGGCCATATTCCTTCTTGAAACTCACACTCAGGTTCAACACAACAGCGAGTTCCACAGACGGATGCATCTTTTGCAAAAATGGAAAATTTCGCAACACAAATCTATTCATATAGAATTGGCTGTGAAGTTGAACCTAGCGGTGAGTTGCCAGATAGACTTTTATGAAGAATATCGGGAAATGTTCCATGAAGACATTTTTCTTTGCTCAAAAGAGGGTTGGCTAAGCATGCAATATCATCAATTCCTTTTTCCATCGCACTATACGTGATTGGAATGCACTTCCTGCCTCATCGCCCATTATACAGAGAACGTCTGCATCCCTACACGTCACACCTGCGTAATGCATCTCTCATTCCATCTTGCAATTTTCAATCATTTCCACTTGATCGTTTTTTGACCTTTCGTTTTTAACTTTTCGTTGACATTTGTTGTTTTTATATTGTTTTGACTCAGAACTTTGTTCCACGCCTGCTACCACCCAAGTTAGTAAGAAAAAAATAATAATAATAATAATAATAATAAAATAATAATAATAATAAAATAATAATAATAATAATAATAATAATAAATAATAATAATAATAATAATAATAATAATAATAATAATAATAATAAGAATAATATAATAATAATATAATAATAATATAATAATAATAATAATATATAATAATAATAATAATAATAACTAATAATCTCCTAATCCTCCTATATTCATCCTAATATAAATAATCTAATAATCCATCCTCATCCTCTCCTCTATATCCTAATAATCCTAACTCTCTCCTACATTATTCATAATAATTATAATCCTCTCTCCTAATCTCTACTAATCTATATATCCTAATCCTAATCCTCCTAATCCTCCTGCCCCGTATTATCAAACGGACAGGTAATCTATTTTCCAAATAATTATTGCTATCAGATCACGGCGGGAATGTAAACCTATTACGCATGGTTTACGAGCTGAATCGGCCCACATGTGCACAGTTGGAGAAATGTCAATCCACATACATCTTTTTCCGTTAAACTGTTGCCTTCGTGATCCAAGAGAAAATGAATGTGTTACATTAAAACAAAGGTAAAAAGGATTATTTCTATTGCAAAGTTGAGTTTTTGCTAAATTGCGTTTTTGCCTCATTTGATTGTGTGTGTTGCTGATGGCACACCTGCTTTCGTGTGTGGATACATTTATATTTCTCACACTGTACAAAGGAGAATATTTTTTATCCCATATTCGGAAGCAAATGGGACAGCAACTCATGCAATCAAACGGAGCAACAATGCAGCTTAGCAAAATCTCAACTTTGCAATGGAAACAAAAGTTTCTTACTTTTAACGTTTGTTCTTCTGTGGCACTTTCATTTCTACTTGGATGGCACAATCAACAGTTTAATGGAAGACTCGTGTATGTGGATCCATTAAGATTTCCCCCTGTACAAAGGCTGCTGAATTACATTGCCCATACAAACGAGCTTTTCTGCGATTTTCCTTCTGCCTCATTTGTTCGATGCAGAAATGAAAGCCTCACGCTCGAATGAATCTTCAAAAAAAGAAAAACGTTTTCCTGCTAAGTTGAGTTCAACTGCATGTTGACTCCAAAACGTTTTTCTTTCTTCTTACTCGTATGCAGGCGGCAGAAATTAAAGTGTCAGATTGCAACAAGGCTTTCTACAGGTGTCAAATTTGACCTCGCTTGTTAAAGAGGATCTTTAATTTCTGTAGCATGGATTTTTGCGAAAATAGACAGTCGCGATTTCTTTCATGCATGGGCACATTAATTCCGCTGCCACCATACATATCAAACTGGGATTCTGAGGCATCAAATACCTTTGATGCAGGCCTTCGTTTTTCAAAATACCAGTCGGACGCCGAATTTCCGACACAAAAAATTTCACGTCCAGCACAACTTTTGAGGGCGGTATTCAATTCACCCTGTATTGCCTGAACACGATAAAATTCAAGTCATTGCGAAAGAGCGCATCTTACCTGGAAATTCTGCGCTTCAAATATGAACACTTTTCGAAAAAAAAATTGAAACACTAAAACTCCACACGAACGAGAAACAGCTCCGATTCCTTCTGCTTTCAAATCAAAATTGCGCCAAAAATTTGAGAAACTCACCTTTGACCAACAAAATGATCATTGTTGCGATTTTGTTCCTAAGCATCGCTTTCTTCTTTTTGTTATCATCTACACAGAAATTAAAAATTTTATTGCCTCCTAAATTTTGCTTGTCATTATTTTCTGTGAAAAATTATGGGGGTGCCGCAACGGAAATTTTTGTTGTTGCGGCGGAATTAAGTACTCATACATGTGTTTTCCCATTTAACTGTTGCCTCCGAAACTTTTTTCTTTTTTTACTCCTATGCAGGCGGTAGAAATTAAAGCGCCAAATTTCAACAGATCATTCTGGAGATGGCAGATTTTGACCTCGGTTACAAAAAAGATGATTTTTAATTTCTGTAGCATGAAGTTTTTGCCAAAATCTGAACGGTCATAATTTTTTCGTGTATGAGTACATTAATTCCGCCGCCGCTTTCTTATATATTTTGTTCCCAAGTTGCCTCCAAATCTATTTTTTCTTTCTTTTTACTGTGACATGCAGGATGTAGAAATAAAAGTGCCAGACTGAAGCAAAGGTAAACAAAAGCGTCAGGTTGCAATCACGGAAAAAATGGGATCTTTAATTTCTGCGGAGTTGAGTTTTTTGCTAAAATCTCAACAATCGCATTTTTAAATGAATGGGAACATTAATTTCGTAACCTCTATACCGCAATCAGATTTTCCGATTAGATGTCATTTGGAATAAGTGTTGCGGCCGTTATTTTTGCGCAAAAATAAGCGACACATTTCGACGGCGGCTAAATAAAGTGGAGCCGAAAGTCTTCCAACATTAAACACATAGGAGAAATTCCAATCGCAAAGCTGACCTTCTATCTAAGGGGCCAGCTATCTTCTCGCCGTTGTTCTTCTTATTCTTTATTCTTTCAATCAATACGACTGCGAGGTGGCAGAAGAATCACAAGTACATACACAAAGTAAAAAATGTCGATCAAAAGGGAAACTGGCGACAACCAAAAATTCAGAAACAAACAATCAAATCAAAACAACACACAATGCAAAAATAAGAATCAGGATTGGACAGCAACTTGCGATGGCAACAGCCCAGAACTAACAAGATATTTTTTGATCATGGAAGAGTCTGAAGGATGGGAGTTCCAATCGCGAATTGTGCGGGGAAAAAAAGAGTTATGGTACGTACTTAAAGAACAGATAGGGTGGTTAAAACAAGCACCGTTGTCAGTTCTCCTTTGAACTGGCTTACGCACATAAACGGAAGGGAGAGGAAGCAGAACCTCTTCGGAAACAATTGGACGAAAAAGTTCCAAGCGATGGCACTGCCGGCGTTGCTGCAGGCTTGGTAGACCTAGGTCTTCAAAAAGCGCAGTTACGCTATGATTTCGATCGTAAATTCCAGTTATAGCTCTGGCAGCCCGACGTTGGACTCTTTCCAAGGTATGAATTTCACCAGCCAAAAAAGGATCCCAAAGTGCGCAGGCGTATTCAAGAATTGGGATAACTAGAGTTTTAAAAGCCCTCAAGTTGACAGTAATTGTAGCATGTCTCAGGTTACGGATTAGGAAGCCAAGTGACCTACAAGCTTTAGCAATTGTATAATTAATATGCAGTTGCCATCGCAGATCACGGGAAAAAATACACCCAAGGTATTTGTAGCTAGAGACAGACTCAAGAGCCGTACCATTGAGCTTATAAATTGTCTGATTAATGATGGTCGGTATACGTTGCCGACAGAAGACGAGTGATTTACATTTATCAACATTTAGATTCATTTTCCATTTAGCACACCAAGTTTCGATCATATTGAGATCGTTTTGTAAAGACTCACAGCTCTTAGGACCGTCGACCCGACAATAGAGAACCACATCATCGGCAAAGAGACGGATAGAACTAGCGAGACCCTCAGAAATATCGTTTATGTATACTAGAAAAAGTAGCGGCCCCAAAACACTGCCCTGAGGTACCCCAGAAGTCACTTCAAGACTCGCCGACTTTACTCCAGAAACAGACACATAGTGGGAGCGCCTCTCCAAAAATGAACAAAGAAGGTTTATCAGGCAAGAGGGCACGTTTAGCCTCACCAATTTTAAAATTAGCAGCTCATGTGGAATTTACATCAAACGCTTTTTTGAAATCAAGGAAAACTGCATGAACAGGAATCTTCTCATCGATTGAACGTAGAATGTCGTCAGCAAGCGAAATTACCTGCAGTTCGCAAGATAAACCTCTGCGAAAACCAAATTGATTACAATGAAAAAAGTTAACAGATTCTAAGAAATTTAAAAGTTGACTTTTCAAAATTCGTTCAACAAGCTTCGAGCACAAACACGTCAAAGAGATCGGGCGGTATCCCGCAACAACACTACAGTCTGCTCCTCTTTTAGCGACAGGAATAACATTTGCCTGTTTCCAATCTGACGGGAATTCGCCCGACACAAAAATTTTTTCAACGAGAACAGCGATCGGAGTGGAAAGAGGCAAACCAAGTTCCTTTAAGAGTCTCCCTGGAACTCCATCCGGCCCAGCAGCTTTTTTAGGTTTAATCTTTTGGAGAAGTCGAAAGATTCCAAAACTGGTTATTTTTGGGTATTCCGCAGGGCCTAGGCCAGTTTGCCTTTCTAAAAGCATTTTCAGTGGTAAACCACTCGAACGTTTAGTGTAGACGCTGCAAAAATAGGTGTTAAGCTCATTTGCCATATCAAAATGATCGGTGGTCAGAGGTGACTGGTGTGAGCTTGAATGGAAGTGACAGAGAGCAGCAAGATTTTTCACAACGTTTATTTTGCAACACGGGACAGTGTTACAACACTGATCACTGACAGGGCAACACAAAAACACCAAAACAGCTCGGAAGTGAAGCCTGGGGCAAAGAGCTTTGCTCAGCTATCAATTTTGGAAAGAATCGATTCTGCAGGATTTAATACACTCCAAAAAATTCCCTGCCATTAATTTTCGAAATCAGGCATCCTTGTTAACTTAGGTCACTGACTGAAAACAAAGTAAGTCGCCGAATACTTGATATTAAAAATCTTTTAGAAGCACATACGACAACAAGTCCTTTTTGGAGATATATGAAATCGCTACGTGGTAGCAAAACCCTGTCATCTTTGAAGAAAGCGTCAGATGGCTCTCTGACGCTGGGCTCACCCTGATGACAGGGTGAGCCCTAATACGCAACTGGAGACTTCGTCTTTCGGCAGACTTCTGTTAAGTTTTTTTTTCCTGGGAACGGCCCAGATTCTCCCTAGGAAGATATGTGTGGTTCCTGAATGAAGTTACGCCGACATGAAGGCTCCTGTTTTCGGGCTGATGTAAATATGTTGATGAGATGATTGATTGTTTAAAATTTTTTTGGAATTTCTCCCTTTCGATATTTATTAAATCCATGTTAAACGGCACATGAAATTCACAATGCAGCAAGAATGAGACAAAAAAAAAGAAAAAGAATTAGCCTACTAAAATAACACGAAAGCACGTTTTCACCAGCAAGGAAAGTTTCTCATGTAGGTATTAAAGTTCAAGCAGCCAATTTATGTACTCCCTCTGACCGGGACGGTTTTCGAATATCCGAAGCGTGTGAAGCCAGCATGCAGCTGATTGCTTAATTCTGTTATCAGCAACATCGTCGTCAGCAAGCGATGAGCTTTCAGTTGCTGAAACCAAAGGCCAAAAGCATTTCGGCTCTTGTTCAACGTATAAAAAGGCCAGTCATTCGCTCAAAAGAAAGGTCGCAGCTGCAAAGCACGATGCCGCGACGACAAGGTGCTCGAGATTTGACCGAATTCCAAAAAGGCATGATCATTGGGATGAAAATCATGAATTCTGGAATCAGGGATATCACTGCAACTGTGCACGTAAGCAGGATGTCAGTTTACAATGTTCTGCGAAGTCAGTTCACAACGACCAGTTGGCAAATCAAGGACGGAGGCCATACATACGGTCAAGTTGTTTTTAGGGCGTCCCTCCGCCGGAAAGTTTCCACCATTTGAGGCTGATTAGGTTCCAGGCCCGGAAACGCGCATCACCCAGTCGCGATCTGGTTCACAGCTGCAGGTTCAAAACGCGCCGCGAAAATCAAAACAACAGAACACCTGTTGTTTGGTGATTATTATGAGCTAATCGATATTGCAAGCACAAATAATAAAAAATAGAAGACCAGTTTATGCGTTGATGCAAACCGTACACTTTTGTTTTTAAATTTCAATGCAGACTGAAAATAAAACTAAAGAGAGTCCATTCATTCACAGACAGAACTTTACATCCGACTCCAGACGATGATTTAATCACAAAACCAACCGAATCATACACTGCAAAAGTGTTTGACACATTTAGATCACAATAACACATTATTTTATGGTCTAAATCCGAATTTTGAATGCGAGCCGATCAGAAATGTGGTCTAAATATGTTTACTGCAAAGCGATTGTCAGAAAATATGATCCAAATCTGATCGGAATACGAACTTATGTGTTCTGAGCAAAAATGTGCATTTTTGCGCTCTTGATCTCGCAGACGACGACTTGTTTCGCATTCCGCTGTCGTGTGTTGTGTTGCGCTGTTGGGTTGAGAGAGAGAGATGAGGCGGTTGGATGGGAGTTGTGCGGTATGGGTAGATCCATTGTGTGTAAACTGTCGGATTTGATCAGTCGGAATATGAGGTGCTGCATAATCGGGTGGAACTGTGGTTTGTGTTTGCGGCGTGTCGATATTTCAGAGCTGCTGAGAGGAACGAAGGGAAGAAAAGCCAGGTGTGAGTGAAGTGTGCTTGGAGAACGTGAGGAAAGTGTTGAGAAGTGAGCGGAGTGTTGTCACTGATGATATTGTGAGCGTGGAGGAGTTTGCACAGGGCATGTTGCGGTAATGTTGGACGTTGAGGGTCATCAGAAAGTTGATATAGTGTCTGAAAGAGGATGTTGTAAAAAAATTCGGAGGTCCAGATCGGGGGACTGGGATTGAACGGACTGAGGCAGAATGGGACTGAGGCAGATTTTTTGTCGGCCTCTGTCCACTACTGCCCGAGTCCCATTCTGCCTCAGTCCCATTCTCCCTCAGTTCCATTCTGCCTCAGTCCCATTCTGCCTCAGTCCCATTCTGCCTCAGTCCCATTTGCCTCTATCCCATTCTGCCTCTGTCCCATTCTGCATCAGTACCATTCTGCCTCAGTCCCATTCTGCCTCAGTCCCATTCTGCCTCAGTCCCATTCTGCCTCAGTCCCATTCTGCCTCAGTCCCATTCTGCCTCAGTCCCATTCTGCCTCAGTCCCATTCTGCCTCAGTCCAATTTGCCTCTATCCCATTCTGCCTCTGTTCCATTCTGCCTCAGTACCATTCTGCCTCAGTCCCATTCTGCCTCAGTCCCATTCTGCCTCAGTCCCATTCTGCCTCAATCCCATTCTGCCTCTATCCCATTCTGCCTCTATCCCATACTGCCTCTATCCCATTCTGCCTTAGTCCCATTCTGCCTCAGTCCCATTCTGCCTCTGTACCATTCTGCCTCCGTCCAATTCTGCCTCAGTCCCATTTTGCCTCAGTTCCATTCTGCCTCAGTCCCATTCTGCCCCAGTCCCATTCGGCCTCAGTCCCATTCTATTCCAGTCCATTCTATATCCCTGTCACCGGTACCGGAGGTCCGGGTGTTGAGCTTGTCGGCAGGGTGAGGGGTGAGACAGCAATTTGATACGAGTGGAGCCTGTTGCTAGTTGATGGTGCGAAAGTGGGCATGGTGTGTATGCGGGTGTGGTGTTGGGGATGAAGGAAATGACAGGAATGATGGAAATTACAGGAAGTGAAGGAAATGACAGGAATGAACCACACAAATGGTGTCCTCAATCCTTTCATGTGTTGAAAAGCCATTCCCCCTCGACTTAGGCATGTCCATTCATGCGGAAGCAATCAACTCAACCTTTTGGTCGAGTTAGCAGTTCACACTGGTATCATCAATTGCGAAAACACAATTATTGCCAGGAGCACCAAAGTGCACATTTTTATGTGTTTTTGGAATCTGATCTCAATGTGTTCATTTTGTGGAGTTTTGTGTTAATGCGATCCCAAAAACGGACAGATCATATTCTTAGAACACATTTTCTGAGACCACATTCCCACATCGAGTCCACTTTACTGAGATCGCAAAATTCTAAGAACATATTTTTTGAGATCACATTCTCACATCGAGTCCACCTTGCTGGGATCGCAAAAACGCATAAAAATGTGTTATAGTGATCCCAAAATCGGACATTATGTGATCTCATTTTCATGTTTTTTTTTGTGTTCTGGATGTGCATTCCACATTTGCAGTGTATCATCACCGGTCGACGCAGGGATGCGAGCAAGGGAAATACGTTGGCTGTTCAATATCAAGTGAGCGTGATGTCATTGTGACCTCCTCTTGTCACCTGCAAGTTTTCTTATTACAATATTCAAAAATATGGTTGTTGCGTGGTACTCGATCACAGGAAATGCTCCAGCCTTTTGGATTTTAGATGCATTTGAAAATTACTTCCTGAAATAACCCACCAGAAATTTGCTTGTTTTTACAATATCAGACATGACTGTCGGAGTTTTTTGTCCGGACACCACTAAGAAGGGAATACCGAATTTCACAATCTTGTGTTGGAGGATAATGTGCTAGGATACTTGATATTCTGCAGCAGATATTTTCTGTGATTTTTTTTCAATTCTGGCATAAACGAGAGGTGTTGTCCAGAAAATTGAACTCAAAAGCCAACAACATTGAGCTGAGGAAATTCCAGTGATTACTGGATCACTTCTTCAGCCTGAATGGCATTGACTTGGGATCAGGAATTTGGAGCTGCTTCAAAACATGCCAATGGCAAGAGATCTCATAAAATTTGAAGAAATTTCTTGGAATTTGGAGAGATTTTTGAAAAAAATGGTGCTTTTCGCAGAGGTCCCCAATGCTGGTTTCTGCTGAACAACAAACACAAGCGATTCAGGTCACGTACGTGGCCAGGAGAGACATTGGAAGCGAGCTGCATCCAATGTCCATCCCTCACTTGTCATCCTATGGGTTTTCGATTTCCAAAAAATAGCAAAACTACAGAAAAGCAAGCGTTTTCTCTCAGCTGAGGTTTATTCAAAGGAAGTGGTGGGTATTTGAAACCACCCCTTCTAAAACACCCTGTACCACCTGTTTACGGACCAGCACAATTGTAAAAATAAGTGATTAAAAATAACCAAGCTAACATCAAGGGCACAGGACACAGAGAATTATCACACAACCCTCACTTGTTTCTGAACAGCCCTCGTACGAAAGCCGCACCTGCATGATAGGATACTCAAAACCAGGTCAAACACGTTCTCAGGTAGAGAGTTGCACTTCGGGATGGTCCTACCAAAGTACGAGAACACGCGAATACCCTTTTAAAGGTCTGTGGGCTGTGCTAGCACTTGTGATCTTTACGCGAATTAGGGGAAGCAAGCAAAAGATACCCGAGCAGATTCCCCCAAAACCCACGATCTGCAAGGACTAGGAAAAGGCATGTCAAACGTGTCAAGTCCCTCCTTGTTAGAAATGAGTCCCTCCCCAGGGAAGCTAACGTAACAATGACTGTACTTTGCGGTCTGTATCAGTCATGATAAACTGGCAGTCATACGCTGTGTCGTCTTCAGGCTGAAATGTTGTCACTTCGCCATGGATCCCATAGTAGAGCCGCATACTCCAGGGATGTTTGGACAAGGGTGAAATAGGCTAGCTCTGTAATCCAAGTTGGGCATTTTACGCTTCCGTTTTGTGCATGCAGCATCCTGTTTGCTTCAGAAGTGAGCATGCAAACGTTGTGTGATAAACCAATCAAGTTTGGTTGTAAGCATGACTCCAAGGTACCTGTACTTTTTCAGAGAAATTCCAGCATTACAACAATGCATGTCATCCTTGTTTCACCGGTAAGTGGCACTGTTAGCTTGTCGCTTCATGCTGGTTCCTTTTTATCCCGTGTATGGCAAAACGATGAAGCATATGGACACGATATTTTAAATTTATGAACTTTAATGTTGGACTCTCCGAAGGAGAAAACATATTCATTGAAACAATGATACACATTACAATCTTGCCATGCATTAGGATAGAGAAATAAATTAAATTGCATTTATCGAAACTCATTGTCATGATTGAGCACACCATTTTTGGATGAGAGTTAACTCCTTTTGATGGCAGTTTTGGCCCTGTTCCTCATTGTCCAGGAAAACTGATAAAATGTTCCCTATGTGTACCACTTGTTACTTTCTGGAGTTCCGCCCGAGGTGTAAAATTGACAAAGTAATCTTTGGTTTTTGCTTTCATTTGTATAATGGCATTTTCGAAGCACTTTGAATTTGGCACATCTCATTTGGGATGGCCATTTCCCACAGCGTGTGAGCACAATGCTGGTTTGCCCTTTTTCAGAATTATTACCAAAGCCCTGGTGATCTTTGCCAACAAAATGGGGGTTTCATGACCGAAATATAACAATGAAGGATTATCTTAGGAAGAACCAAAATAGCTCGAATGTCATGTTCTTGATAAATTGCTAAAGATCTTTCCATTCTGGCCTTAATTGAACATTTTTACCATCAACATTTTATCTCCGCTTGTTTACACATATTCGTTTCGTTGCCTTGTTTTTTGCATACTTGTTTGGAAACTAAATGTGATTTCAAATGTTTGCATGTATAAGTTACAAAATAGAAATATGCAAGAGCATGTTTGCAATATGCAAGAGCATATCTCTTGCTTAGCCCTGTTCGCAGGGTAGATTTAGACCAGCCAGTATCACTTCCAAAATAGCGCAGCGAACAACAAAATAGCAATTTACGAACAAGTAAAAAATAACAAGTAAATTTATGCTAAATTGTAAACGTTTGCAGCATAACATTGGCAAAAAACCCTCGTGATCAGCGCCGACAGTCAAATCCGCAATTAAATAACAGCTACAGCGTTTTTTAAACTGTCAGCGTAAAAAACTGAACAATAAAAAAACTGTCAGTATGAAATTCAGTTACGCTACATGTTCACTTTTCACTCCGATCTCCAGCAAATGCATACCTGTTTTATTCGAAAGCTTATACATGATATTTGGTCAATTATTGTTGCTGGTATAGATTTTAATCTCTCTATCATCTGTGCCACATTGTATTCGTCTGTTTCATCTGTTTTTATCTGGGATCAATTTATCTCCGTAATGGAAGTTAGTTAAGTGTCATTGTCGTATAAAGTTCCAAGGAGGTTCGTGCCATAGCTAAATTGTCAGTTTCAGTGTAAAATAAATTCGCCCTTGGGGGGTTGGGTAGATCCTGCTGGATTTAGATAACCCTGTCGTCAGGCATTTTTGAAAGGAAACCCAAGTGAGGTTGTTTTGTTATGTTGGGTAGTGACGTTGAAGAAATTTGAGCAGTTTTATTTCATCTTGTCAACGCGTATCCTCTCTCGAGCAAGTTCAGAAACTATATTTCGATATTTTGTGAGAATGTTGAGAGACGTTTGTGAAGAGATTTGTATATAGTTAAGACGTTTTGGAGAAATTTTACAGAGAGAACTTGGGAGTTTTGAAATAAAATTTTGAGAAATCGGAGGAGAAGTTTGGCGAATAGAGATGAATTGAGGATCTTGAGACGTAATGTTTTTCAGGTGATCAAAATTGCCTTAAACCTTTCCGAAAGTTTGTCACTGGAGAAATTAAACCATTTTGGAGAAGCTCAGGTTACTTTTAGTTATGGGATTGCATTGCGTCTTTCACCTTTGCTTTCTCCCTAGCTCTGGATACTGGGTCAAAATTATTGCGATCAATCAAGTATTCTCTCAAGTAATCAATATCAGCCACGATGAAGTACAAAATCCTGGGTTTGATGTAGTCAAGATTGAGACGGTTGAGTTCCAACATACTGGATATTGGACATGTCCAATTTGGCTCGTTTGCCTCGTCTCTCTTCAAGTCGAAGGGATAACAAAGTAATGTTGTGAATGGCTTGGTCTGTTGCGCTCACGCATGTGCTTTCCGCAGCAAAAACAGGAAAAACCTTCCAGAGAAAATGAACAACCTCAAAGCACATGATCTATGTGCAGCAGAAGGTATATGTAAAATATCTTCATGTGATTCACCCTGCCTATTTTAAAACGTGCTGTTTTCAAAAATGTTTGCCCTTAATCATTGATTTGTTGGCCAGAACTCCTTTGAATTTTAACTTGATTTTCAATGCGACTGCGAACTGGCAGACGAGTATAACAAAGACACAACAACAAAAAAGTTGATAAGGCGCAAACTGGAGACAAGCAAAAAATAAATTTCAGAAACAAAATTTTCAATTAAATCTAAGCAATGCAAAAGTGGAATCAGGCTTGGACACCAAACTTCCACGGCAACCGTACAGAACTCTGAAGGTACTTGGAGATAATACGAGAGTATGGAGGAAGGATAATTATAATTTCGAATCTAGTACGGGGTAAAAGGAGTTGTGGTACGCATTTAAACAACAGGTGGGCTTGGTAAAACAAGTACCGTTGTCAGTTCTCCTTTGAATGGCCTTACGCACATAAACGGAAGGGACCGGAAGCGATACCGTTCCAAACGGTGACACTGCTGACATTTCTGCAGGCTTGGTAGCCCCAGACCTTTTAACAACGCGGTCACGCTATATGTTCTCGGTCGTAAATTCCGGTTATGGCCCTCTCAGCCCGACGCTGCGGACTCTCTCCAGTCCACGAATTTCATCAACCATGCAAGGATCCAAAATAGCGCAGGCGTATTGAAGGATTGGGATAACGAGAGTCTTAAAAGCCCTCATAGCTTAACAGTGAATGCAGCATGTCTTAGGTTACTGATTAGGAATCCAAGTGACTTGCAAGCTTTGGCAATTATTTAATTAATTTGCAGTTGCCATCGCAGATCACTATAAAAGATGCATCCGAGATATTTGTAGCAAGAAAGAGACTCAATAGCCATCCCACGGAGCTCATAAATTGTTTGGTTAAGAGTCGTTGGCATTGCCTTGAGAATACGAGTGATTTGCATTAATTAACATTTAGGCTCATCTTCCAGTGGGCACACCAAATTTTGATCGTACGAAGATCGCTTTGAAGCGACTCGCAGCACTCAGGACGGTCTACCCGACGATAAAGCACCGCGTCGTCTGCAAAGAGACGGATCGAGATAAAGAGGCCCTCGGAAATATCATTTATACACCAGAAAAAGTAGCGGCCCCAAAACACTGCCCTGAGGAACCCCAGAAGACATGTCAAGACTAGCCCACTTCACCTCAGAAACAGACGCATGGTGGGAGCGGCCCTCTAAAAATGAAAAAAGAGGTTTATCAGGCCGGAGGATACGTTTAGCCTCACCAATTTCATGATTGGCAGCTCATGGGGAATTACATCAAACGCTTTTCTGAAATCAAGGAAAACGGCATGCCTTCTCATCAAATGAACGGCGAATGTTGTCAGCGAGAGAAATGACCTGCAGTTTACAAGATAAATCTCTACGAAAAACCAAATTGATTACAATGAAAAAATTAAAAGACTCTAAAAGAAATTTTAAAGTTGGATTTGTAAAATTCGTTCTACAAGCAATCGAACACCGACAAGGTAAAGAAATCGGACGGCATCCTGCAGCAAAACTGGCCTCTTCCTCTTTTAGCGACTGGGATAACAGCTGTTGCCTGTTTCCACTCTAACGGAAATTCGCTCAACATAAACATTTTTCAACAAGGACGGCGATCGGAGCGGAAAGAGGCAAAGCAAGTTCTTTTAAGAGACTTCCTGGAACACAATCCGCCCTAGCAGCTTTTTTAGGTTTAATCTTTTGAAGAAGTCGAAGGTTGCCAAAACTGGTTATTTTTGGGTATTCCAAAGGGCCTTAGCCAATCTGCCTGCCCAAGGTACAAACCATTCGAACCTTTAGTGCATATAGACGCTGCAAAAACAGTCAAGTTTATTTGCCATATCATCAAAGGGATCAGAGGTGAGGGAGCCATCTGATGCTTTCACCAGGGATGATAGAGTTTTGCCACCACGCAGAGATTTCAAGTACCTTCAAAAAAGGACGAAAGGCGGTTGATGCAATGGCGGAAGATAGAAACTTGCGAGGATCATAGTTTTCTCCAGGGCCGGACTGGGCCGGGGTGCTGGGGTGCGATCGCACCCCGGGCCTCAGGGTCTCACGGGCCCCTCTTCGAGCTTTTTTTGCGGCGGAGCAGGCCGTGTTTTTTCTGGTTTTTAATATGCAAATGTGTTCGCACTTCGCTGTGCTTTGCCTCCCTCTCTCCCTCCCTCCCTTTCTCTCGTTCTCCCTCTCTCTCCCTCTCTGTCATCAAATGTGGCACATTTCATTGTGCCACAGTGCCACAGTGCCACTTTTGTGTCGTTGAGGACAACTACTGAAAATCCTGCCATACTCTTTTTGCCACTTCCGTCTTGTTTAGGCAGAAATTCAGTAACAATTTGCCACCAAAACAATCCTCCACCTGGTTCTGGTTACTGGTTAGTGGCATTTAGGTGTAGTCGATTTTTGACACTTTAAAAGTGGTAAATTTATTACCGCTAAATTGTTTTGCAGTGTGAGCAACTAGAGAAATCGAGGTCCCTTTTGGATCCTCTTTAATTTTTGAGGTCATCGCTCATCGGGGTCGCTTTGGATCGTCTTTGATTTCTTTGATTAGGAACTTGTCGCCTGGCTGGGGCCTAACCCAGGCCCAGCCAAAGGGCCCTGTGGGATGGACCAGGCGCTGGTCCCCTTTGGCCCAGGGGGTCTCTGAAGGGTGGCTGCATGCAAATGTGACATTGTTATTTGTTCAATGCTGCTGATGGCTGGTGCTGAAGAGTGAAGAAGCCAAGAAGTTGAAGCTCTGAACTGCACTGCAAGATCTTTTTCCGTTGGATTTGCAAAAAAATCAACAATTTCCAGTTTATATTGTGCTGTGTTCGTTCATCGTTGTTCCTGTTGGCCCGAGTCGGCGGAGTCCCGACCGCCTGAGTCCCGCCCGACACGAGTGACCGAGAGCAGCAGCCGACAGGATGAGCGACATGCTCTGCTGCTGGGCTGCTGCTCTTCCATGGCGTACTCCAGGTATTTAGAGTTTTTGTAAATGTGTATTTTTGGAAATAAAGGCAATTCAGTTCTATGAAGAGTTCGTATTCTATAACTCTATTGTTTAATAGAGTACGCTATGGCTCTTGACATCCGCTGGTGAGCACTGTTACTGTCCAAAGTGTTCTTGCCTTCTTGACTTTTTTGGGCACGGCGTGGCGTGTCCGTGATCTGTTTCTGACCTTCTGTTTGGCAAAAAGTGAAATGTTCGTTCCTTTTTCAAAAGTTTTCATCTTTCGTACACCCAGCCCAGACTAGCTGAATGTGAGGATCTGCCCCATGGAACAGGAACACCGCTGGAGGGCTGCTCCAGACCGCAACCATGGCTGAGGGGCTTCGCCCTCCACACCCCATTATTCCATATTATCTCCCCCACCACCACCCCACCCCCAATATTCATAATTCAAGTATTCAACTCAGATCTGCGACCCGAACAAAACAAAATCACAAATTACTGGGGTGGGAATCTGGGCCCCAAGATTTTCAGCGCACCCCGGGCCCACAGGCAGCCAATCCGGCCCTGGTTTTCTCTGGTGGAGAGAGCTCTAATTTCAGAGTAACGTTAAAGATCCCTAACTGTTCCCGTTTTGCGCCAAAGGGAATTCGGGACCCTGTAAATGTACAAAGTGATCAAATCAATTCAATTAAAATCAAATAAAAATGAATTAAATTAAATTAAACACGAGCATTTACAAAGATAACCAACGAATTCAGTTTTACAGCAGTAGTCTTCCACATCCTGATTGTGCTACGCCGAAATCTTCGCTTGACCAAAAATTCGAAAATGATGCCGACTATTCCTGCTAAATTTCCAAACCCGTAAAGCAAGTATAACGCCTGATAACTTGACAGTGACAACGGCCGACGATTCCTGGCTTCCACCGGAATCAGTGAACTCATCGTTGAATTGCGTGCTTCCAGAAGCGATCTTCTCCGCTGTTGCTCAAGCTTTAGGCGTTCTCCACCGAACCAGTGATCAACAAGTCCACTGCTCATGATTCTCAGGACGTGTCCCTGATATACTGGTAAAAAGGGACTGTCCTTTGGGAATGACACCCCCGCCATGACCGGTATGAGACGTCCTGTACCAATCCTCAGAGTCGACCGACCATATATATTACTGAAAGTGTGACTAATCATTGACTGGGAAGCTGTCATGTAGGATATGCAGAGGAAATTTGGGAGGTCATTCGCTAAGCGGTGGCATTCCAGAAACTCGTAAAATTTCATTCTCTTGAATGCTTCTTTGTAGCTGCCCTGAGTGGCAGCCTCGAATTCCTCGCGTCCTGCCTGTCCGAAATTGACGTATCCGATTGTGTATCCTCGCTGGTCATGGGCAGCAATTGCGTCCTCCAGAGTGTCTATCGGCGCCTCGCGCGGGGGATTGAATAACCTCGAGATCAGATTGCCGTTGAATGAAACAATAATGATTACTGCAAAGAACAAATAGCAAATGAGAATCGCGTGAAATCCTCCCGGGACATGAGCTGTTAATCTCTGGAATTGCCATAAAATGCTGTAAACAGGCAGGCGTCTTGATGTCCTCTTCGCTTGACGAATAACTCCCGTTGGCAAATTATACCACTTCGCTTTCGATACAATCCAGACAATTGTGGACAAAGCAGCGGATGTAAATATGCCCATTGCTAGTATGCAAGCCCATACCGCTCTTGTAAAAGAGGAGAACAGCGAATACCATCTATTAAGGACTTGGGGAGGGCGTGTTAGTATAACCAGGGGCGTGATGTAGACAGGGGTTGTTGTGTCTGCGACCTTAGAGATTTCCAGGCTAATGGGTCCGTTGACAACATCATATATTCCTTCCGTCAATCCCCTCAGGGCTCCGGTCATCTGCTTTGTCCTCAGATCACGAGTGCCAGGAGTTTCAACGAAGTTCACATTCATGGAAGCGTTCATCCTTTTCGTAATGGTTTGGTGGAACTTAACCATGGTTCCGTCTGCAACCCAGGAACCATTCCCTAAATCCCGTTTGTAAGTCTGGGCGGTATTGTTAATGGCGGCATATTGCATTACTTTCGAGCCGAAGTTCCTAGCAAAATTGGGATAAAGGTTGCCTTGGATCATCACGGTTCGCGATCCATCAGGTCTAACCGACCCAATATGAATTAATCTCGAATTACCTTGCTGATCGTCTGAGAAGATCAGCGAATCTAGTACAACCATGCTGGATGAAATTGATCTTTGCCTGACTTCCTTCACTCCAGCAGCGACCTTGAACATCAGTTGCCTCAGCTCAGGATGGTTTAAGGTCGTTCCGGTGTCGCAGTCACTAGACCAGAACATGAAGTACGATGACCTCCTCTTATCCCGCGCAATTCCAGCATCAAGCAAGTTCAGCCTGAAATTAGCGAAAAAGTCCAGGTGGCTCGCATGTGACGTATTTCTTCCTTGTAATATCAGCATCAACTGACATTGTTCAGAAATTTGGGCAGCTGGTTTGAAGCCCTTGAAGTCGGTATTTTCTGAAAAGAGCAACAAAAATAAAAACAGTTCGTAAAAAATTAACACAGAGGAAGGAATGTGAAGTTTTTGAACCACACAGTCTTAATTGTTTTGTTGTTATATTTTGCTGGAGTTCAAAATATTTTGGGTATTTTATTAAAAATGGTTACAGCGAATTTTCGATTTCTTACCGGAGCTGCCATGTGGTTGTGCATCGGTTGACTGGACTTTTGCTGCACAATTTACTTTAATTATGCTCAATGCTTTGAAAGGGGTAAATCATTGGTCAGCATGTGGTATTTACATGAATTAAATTGTGCAAATTGCTAATCAGCTAATTGGTTAACATTTTGTGTTTTAATAAGGAGTTGGATTGTCTTGGATGAAGCAGAATTATTTCACGTACGGCGGAGAGATCCAGTTGACAGGTAACTTTGCCTCCGAGGTAAGCAATGTTAAACTGCCATCTGGTATACCTCTGAGGTAAAGCAGATGGCAGTTTAACATTGCTTCCTCAGAGGCAAATTTATACCTGTCAACTGGATCATGCCAGGCTGACACATTTCAGTCGCCTACAACCAAATCACCGAAATAAGCCCAAGTTGAAAAACAGCCCAACTGGAATTTCCGTACATTTCCGAGAGTGATTTTTTGGGAGTTCATATCAGCAAATTGGGGCACCGGACCACATTTGACTACTGAATCTTTCCTTTAGTATGTCTCAAGAATAACCTACTCTCCAAATATGGGACCTTTATGGTCAAAAGCAATAGCCCCAGAGCCTCCCCAATAAGTTCATTTTGGGAACTTTGAGGCTCCATATCTTTGAAATGGGGGGTCGTGGCAAAATTCTTCCCTCACTCAGGGGAATCAGGACATTCCAAAAAACCGGTTTACGGGAGGCATTTACCAAACACCCTGTATAGCTCGAACAACAGACGTAATTATGAAAAATCGTTTTTTACAATAATTACGCCAAAACTCGATATCAATTACCCAACGTCAGAACGGTACAGTTTCAGCAAAGATCCGTCAGAGTATAAACGTCCTAATGTGATAGATCAGAAACAAGACGTCATTGAAAAAAGAGAATGAGGGGCTTCCGAAGGGATTTTGCTTGGGAACCCCGATAAACGTGCATTTTTACATCTGTATGCATTTGTGCAATACATTTTTAATCATTAATGCATTTACGCATTGGTAACTTGTTTGTGCATTTACACAAATACACAATCGTGCATTTTTCACATTTGTGCATTTTTTCTACATTTGTGCATTTGTATACATTTGTATACATTTGTTAATTGTCCATTTGTGCTTTTTTACATTTGTACATTTTAACATTTGACATTTGTGCATTTGTATGTTTGTGCATTTGTGCATTTTGATTGCAAAGTTTTTGGTAGCACCACGACACGAGAAAGAAGCTCGCAAATTATCATCTGTATGAAGTGAAATAAGAGGTCTTTACCTATTTCAAAAACAGCTTTTTCCTTGTACACCTCGATCATCACATCATATCTGGGGTCATGCGTCAAATGCCATAGTACAGTCAATTTCCCTTCTGACTGCGCCTCCCTGGACAACAGTTGTAGATGGTCAGCGTCAACATGATTATCGTGGATCAAGAAAATAGTCCCACAATGTCGCGTTTGTGAATCATGCATCATGATTCTGAGCAGACTGAGCGTCATACGAGATTCGTCTGGCGTCTTAGCAGCTTTTCCGTTATCCACTAACTGCAAGCAGAGAGTTGCTACGTGAAGTTGTATGAACAATGCCAATAGAATTCCCAGCATGCCTGCAAATTCTGAGATGTCGTGATAAAATAAAATTGGTTTTATATTGGGAGTGTTGCGGGAAACCGGCGTAAAAGTTTGCTCGCACATTGGAAAAACTGTCAATGAAAGTTTTTTTAGCCAAAATAAACTTGAGAAATATTGAGACATGCGGAAATTGTCCGAATATTCTTCTTTCTAACTGTTGTCTTTGTTTCTGTAAATCATTGGAGTTTTGACGTTTTGCTGGGAATCTGACTTCACAGTGGACAAATTCAGATCGAAATGAGCCCATCAAAAAATGTCCTCGAACATAGGAGATTTTTTAAAGCATTGGTAAACACAGGGGCCATCTAATTTCAACAGGCCTTGGTGCAACTTCACACCTCACACTAGTGTCATGGTGTTTTGCGGCGCATGCTGCCATTGATTCTAAATGTCGCCTGAGTTAATAATAAACTCCTATGTTCGAAGACTTTTGATGAGGAGTGTACATAAACGGATCTCTTTAAATCTAAACTGTTTGCCAAATCTGACCGGACATTATCGTTACCGGCTGCACTTTTTGGAAACATCTTTAAAAATCTAATGTTAGGCTGGGAGAAACAGACCCCCCAAAACGCAAATACATACAGCTCATTCTACTTGAAGATATGAGCTGAGAACGCTTCACACTCTTCCATTTAAATACACAGAAAAACTTTAATTTCTGTGCCGAGAATGAAGTTTTCGACCGAGTTTTCATTGTTGAAAGAATTCCGAATTCACTCTGAGCACACTTTGGCGCATTCTTAGCTCATATCTTCAAGTGGAATGAGGAGTAACAGGCCCAATTTGGTAGCAGTGTATGAGCTCAGTTATCGAAACCGGAAGATTTATCTGCATTTCTATCAACTACAAAGCACTCGGTTACTAATATACTGAAACCGATCATAAGCAACCAATTTGCAATCAGGTGGGTCAGAGAAGGAAACACGACATTGGTGTAAGCCCACGGACACGGCACCCTGTCGAAGCGAGAAATTAGAAATCAACCCAAATTGTCTATTTCGTTCATAATTTTGGCATCAGCCGTCCCGCAGCTTAAATTAAGATTCAAAATCAAGGACTTGTGCACTTACCAGCTTTAAAAGGTGTAGGCTGCATTGGACACTTCCTCAAGCGTCTTCTATGCAATGTTGGTATTGGAGACACTCGTGATTGGAACGAAGGAGGAAACAAGTTTCCCGTCGACACTTTCGAAACTCTCTTGCCCAGCAATTGATTTGGGGGGTGATGTTCTCTCTGAGCGCTAAAATCAGCTAGTCTAATTGCATTCCCTTGGTCTGCTGTTGTCTAATCGAAATCTTTGTCATGCTAAAATACTAATCTATGAAGATTGCACACGGCCGATATACAATTTAAATGCCATCAGATCCAAAATCGAATGGCGTTGAGCACAGAAATCAGACCTTCACGACGCAAATCTATCCACCCGAATTGGAATTGTGTGCTTTACCCAAGTCGTAGTGACAGTCGTGCACAAAACTCAAGGATGCTTGGAGGGAAAGAAGATTTCTGATCAATGCAGGCAATAAAAGTCAACCGAAAAGATGCTCAGCACAGAAATGAGAGTTCTGCGCTGTGTTAAAGTTTTCAAGTGTTTCCGACAGAGTGACGCCATTCTCGGTCTTCACGTGTACGGTTAACTTGACGGATTATCATTAACCCTCTCGCGTTTCATCAATTCATG
>JASGXE010007328.1:0-50433 GCA_030068105.1 Sinentomon sp. SZTP_YWyxl | reverse complement strand
AGCGTATAGCCTGATTTACAGTTAATATCAGCGGAGATGTCATTAATATAGCAAAGAAAAAGAAGGGGACCCAGAACACTTCCTTGTGGGACCCCTTGCCTGATCCTAATTGCCGAGTGTGCAACTTCATTGGAAATTTTAACTTTAGAAAGGCGCGAGTCTAAATACGATTTAAGCAAATTGGATATGAAAACTGGCGGACCGAGAGAGTCAAATTTTTGCAACAAAAGGGCATGCGGGACGGAGTCGAATGCTTTTGCAAGGTCAATAAATATGGTGTCGACATGTAGCCCTTCCTCAAAAGCGTGCGCAATGTCGTGAACAAACTGAACAAGTTGGGTTTCACATGAGTATCCCCTTCGAAAACCATGCTGGGAAGGTGACAAAAATTAATACTCTCAAAGAAATTGATAATACTGGAGCTAAGATGTTGTTCAAAAAGCTTTGGGCAGACCGAAATAATGGAGATTGGGCGGTAATTGATGGGATCGTGGCTATCACCCTTTTTTGGCACAGGAATGATATGGGAGATCTTCCAACTAGTTGGGAATGTACTTGTGCAGTAAATTTGATTAAAAAGCATTCCCAAAAAGTAGGAAAGAGGGAACACCAGCTTTTTAAATAGTTTGACAGGGAAGTTGTCTGGACCTGGCCCTTTAGCAGTGGGCAAACCAAGGATCAGCTTACGTATATCTGCAGGAGTGCAATAAACCCTTGAAACAAATCCGGTGCGAAATTTGTCAAAATTTGCATCTGAATTAACAGCATTGGAATCAACAGAACACGGAACATAATGATAAGCACTCCGGGGGCCGGGATTAGAAGGGAGCGGGCTGAGAGCTGAGCCCGAGGGAAAGAATCCATGAGCTTCGGATTGCCCGGTGCTCAAGTGTTCCAATTGCAGCAGACCCCAAATGCAGAACTGGGTGTAGATTTACATGCTTTTTGAAATCTGTGTAAACTTGCATGATAATTATCGGGACAAGATAATACCTACTTGTTAACATCATTTTCAAGATAATTATTACAATATTATCGTTATAATTATTGTACAATATAATAATTTGCATACTTTGCAATTGTGTACTTTGCACGTCATTCACGCTTTTGTTCATCCCTACATTCTCTGTAATCGCAAACAACTCTCTCAATGATAAATAATGACTACCTATTTTTTTTATCACAATTCACACCCATCCATCCGTTTGTGTGTCAGATTCCGTGATCTGATTTTTGAGTTGAGGATTCCTGAGAGGCACCTCTCCCAAGCCAGATACTTTGTTTTTTGTTAATCACACTCGAATGAGAGCTCAGACGTGGAGTGTCTGAATTTTGTGGAGGGTTTAGACTTTGGGCATTTTCCCTCCAAGATGTAACTTTTTATGAGTTTTGTTTCACCTTTCCAGCAGCATCAACCAGTAAAGGCGCAAGGAAAATGGGTTAATTTGAGAATCAAATGAGAAAAATTGATATTTCCCCACCCTTCAGATGAGAGGAGGCATCCAATGGGAATGTGATTTTAAACTATTGAAAGTGGCTTGCATCGGATAGAAAATAAAGATATGCCTTTTACATTCTGCTGGTACAGTAGTGCGAGTGCACATTTTTTTCCAACCCACTTACGCATGCGCGTCTCTGATTGGTTGCTGGGAATTCCAGCCAATTTCAACATCCAATTTTCAAAACCTAACCTAACCTGACCTAACCTAACCCTATTGCGACTCTAAGAAAGAGTTGCGAAGCGGTGGCAAACACACCAAATGGCAAAAAGCCCTGGCAAGGTAAAAATGCCAAAATTGATGACGTCACAAATTCAGACGACGGGAATGGCTGTTGCGATGCCACTGTCCGCGGAAGTGGATTGGAAAAAAAAATTATGCAGGGCGAGTGACCTTTGCTTTGGGTGCAGTATGTTTAGACTTTAAGGAATGGTTTTTTCTTCTTCAGAAAATGGTTTGGGTTCTTGCCTGTGATAAGGGTGTAGGCCCATTTCTTGGATGTAGTGGTAACGAGCAAGCGTGCTTGAAAGTCGGCAAAAGCGGTTGGGTTAGGTCAGGTCAGAACAAAACCTAACCTATCGTAAGCACATCATGCTCGGAGAAAATCGGATTTTGATATTGATAAAATTTACTTGTATTTGCATGTTGTTTGCTCAGTCTAATAATTTTTAAAACTGCTGCTGTAATCACCGTTACCAGTTAGTTCATCCAAGAAACGGGAGACCACGGTGTGTGATGACTGAAGGCAACTATCTGGAACACGTGAAAAGTTAAGATTGTGCAGGAAATTTAGAAATGATTGGCGGCATTTGTTTGGTGGCTTTGTTGCATTTCGAACATGACACCGGGTCAAACACCAATATGAAAACAAGTTTTTTTTGTTTGTTTTGTCACCAGATTGACATCCTTGACCATCGCGTTCTGTGGCTCTGAACTGGAGTCGTTCATCTTTGGAGTTATGACAAGGGATCGAACTACCACGGGTGGACAGTATAGAAGTCAAATACGAGTAAATTCTATACCCATATCAGTTATCACCCACCAATACCATAGCTTTTCAAAAGTTTCTGGTGCAACTCAATGTTCAGTTTTATTTACGTGTATTTGTTTTTGTTTAAAAACCAAGCTAAAATCTTCTTTTTCATTTCCAAATGGTTGAAACCAATTATTGTTATCCCAGTTTGCAACCAATTATTGTTATCCAAGAAAGGTGTACCCAGGTGTTACCCCGCCTCGGTACACCTTTCTTGCAAAATTAAATGACTCAATTGCTGAAGCCATAAGCAATTTGGTAATTCCTACAGCGTTTTATTATTTTTCGGTTTCAGAATGACTAAAAGCAAAGAGATTGGCAAGGTTATCACAGTGGAGTGGTCTCTGTGGGGTCGGAAGGTTCACAACAGACATGCCATGCCATCATGGCGTGGCGCACACCACCAGTTTCAGCGCAATCTGTGTTTTGCTTTTGATTACTGCAATTACATCATTTTTCTCTTTTTTTTGCAGGAAAGTGAGGAAGAAGTTGGTAAAAACTGAAGTGAAGCGAGGGAGGAAGAAATGTCATTGAATTGAAGAATGCGTTCCATGCTTCAATGTCGACAGTGCAAATTCAAACGAAACTCCTTAAAGACTATTTTTTCAGTTTTTTTTTTGTTCCTATGCTTGGCTTTGACTTGCTGGTCTGCGGTTCCTTTATGTTATCACGGAATATTAGCTCTGCAGGAATTATATTAAGGCCTGCATTGCCTCTTAAGGTTTTTGTTCAAGTATTTCATTTGGGCACATTTTCTATGATAATGGTGGGGAGCACAGTTCCGTGGGAAAGCAAAAGCTGTGGTATAAAGTTGAGTGGGAAGCAAAATCGGTGAGCACAGTTCCGTGGTAAGCCTCGTGGTTTTTAATTTTGCCGTGTTAATTTTGTTTTCACACCGTGTTTATTTACCACGTGGTTATTTTACTTGGAGAGCACAGTGCATTTTTTCGTCATTTTCGACCGAGTTAAGGCGGAATTTCCCACTCAGCTGCGTGGGAAACGCAGCCGATTTCATACCTGGTCCTCACACGTGGAAACTGGCATTTTTGTTTGAGCTTGACCAGGGAAGCGACAGGTCCTTATTGGAAAGCGGATTTGCAAGAGAGAAGCATGGATATCGTAGACGAAATTGATGACCTGCAGGATGTTTTGGGATGAGGATTTGGGTCCAAACCATGAGCCTGCCATTCCACGCATACGTGTCTTCAGAGAGAGAATTAACGTTTTGCAAAAATAGGACTGCCTAGAATTCAAAGAAAGATTTGGCATCTCCAAAGAAGCCTTCCACGAGTTGATGTTACTCATCGAGCCTCGACTACGTCATCACATCGGCTGGAACATGGCCTTATCCCCGATCTCATCATCGTCTTGCACGCTTTCAAGAGCCGATCCAAGCGACGGTAGCATCTCTATTATTGCAGTAGTCAACACGCCGAGCTTCGGCAGGTCATCCTGGCTGCCCCCGCCGGTTGATTTACGTGCCCTCTTGAAATCAGAGCCTCCACTTTGTTGGTTCAATATCTTGAAATGGCAGCGGTGCAAAACGCTGAAAATTGGGCGCACAACCGGCACAAACGCAGAGTAGGAGATGGGCAAGAAATGGTGAGGGTGCTTCTGTAGGGTGCCAGGGCTTAATTTGTGCCGGCTCCCTCCGGCCAACACTGGATGCACCGGATCACGGAGTCAGCTGACCTTTTTGGTCTGGGAGACGGAATCCCTTGGTTCAGACCCTTATTTGCTCGGAATTTTTACCTTTTTTTCTTACAATGTGGCTTTTGACGTGATGCGTACCAATTTGTGTGTATTCTTTGCCTGGAAGCTTTGTCCTATATTTTTCCCATTTCGAAAACCATTGGGCCCAAAGGCCGTTTTCAAAACTTTCCTGCACCTTTCAAAAATGTTTGAACCAGCCTGTTTATTGTTACAATTTGACAACTGGTGGCGGCAACTTCACATACGTCTTATGGATCCAATATGCGGAATTTTGCGGCCCCTCACTCGTTTTGCATTTATGGAATGAGAATGCCAAACTCTTATATTGATAGCACTGGTTGAAATCCCCTCGCTCTTTCCTTGCAATTCTTTTCAGTTCCTTCCACATGGTTTGCAACTGCGTCTGGTTTTTTTAGGGAAGTTGCCGCAGGCGTTGTAGGCGAGCGCCAGAGACTTCCAGGCATTTTGCTTTTGGGAAATGACTCGGGCATCGTGCTTCTTGCTTTCAATCACGCCAACTTAGTCCTTAAGGACTTCTAAAAAATATAACTTGTCACCTTCTGACAAATTCTTGCCTCGTTTCATGGCAGTGGCACCTTTCAATGCGTCCACTTTTGTTGGAAATGTCGAAAAGCACTGTTCAAGCGTTCCTCTGGTTCATCTGTCGCCGAAAAATTGGAGGCAGGTTGAAGTGAATTACGTCATTCTCGCTCTTCCACCAATCACGATGCCACATCATTTCCCACTAAACTTACCACGGAACTGTGCTCACCGAATAAAGCTCCGTGGTAAACTGCGTGGGTAAGAGCGCGAATCAGCTTCACACTCAACTTTCGCCTCAACTGTGCACACCGATTATTTTTCCGCCCCAGTTTACCACGGACATCGGTGGATTTTCAGCTGCGTGGGAAATTTAGCCGAGGCGGAATTATACACGCAACTGTGCTCCCCACCGTGAGTGTGATGAAAACCATCTGGTTTCTTTGCAAGCAAAGAAACAAAGTGGATTATTTTTCTGCTTGTAATGTAAATAGTTATCCAGATCATGATCTTTTCTTGGGGCAAGTCTTCCATTGTATTTTTCAGCCTCCGACCCAGGAACTTTTTCTATTTCTCTGGAAAAAAAACTTTTTCTATTTCTCTGGAAAAATAATGTTCTTGCCAAAACAGGAATTTGACCCCCTCCGAGAGTTATCGATCGTTTCAACTTGGTCGAATTGTTTGTCATTTTCTGCAAATTTTTCAATTCTTTAAAGTTTACATTTTTTCTTCTCCTTTTTCACGGTTGAAAATGAGTGAAACACAGAATGAAGACGTAGCAAGCACTTGTGATGATGCTCGTTTTCGCTCATTTTTGTTGGTATGAAATCCTGTGCGGTTCGTCCCCTATCACCGAATCGGGGGCCCTTGCCAAAGTTTTTTTTTAAATTGAATGGGTCTTTACTAACTTGAACCAACCTGGTTCTGAAGTTCTTTTCAATTGAATCAGTGAGAATCAAAAGGTCATATGGACTTACGACATTTTGATTCCAAAGCAGAATTTTGCACTGAATATTTCAGCCATTTCAGGAGTCACAAACTGTAAACAGTGGGTTGGAGACGTGTTTGACACTGAAATATCACCCTAACCGGGAATTTCGACGATTTTGTCTCCATGGTGTGAGTGTACAGCCATTTTTGTGGATGCATACGTGTCTACATTTTTCCGCTCTTGACTCAAAATGGCCAAAATGTGGACATAATATGACCTTTTGATTCTCACCGATTCAATTATAATTTGGATTTTGCCTAGTTCTGAACATTTAAAACGTTTTTTCCGATCATATGCTGACTAATAAAACTCATATTATTTTCATTGACCTTTTTCATTTGGAAGTTTTTTTTAGTCGAGTGCCAGTTGTTTTACCATGAAAATGATAAGATGTTAAAGTGGCCCAAAGTCCAAAAAAGACATGTTGAAACAAAAAGTGGCAGCCGAATCCGTTCGTAAAATTGCAACGATGTGGGACATTTTGCTCCCACAGCGTGGAGCTTCATCAAGCAAACCAGCAGCGAAACGTTGCACTTCGTTGCAATTTTACGAACGGATTCGGCTGTGAGTTTTATTAATTTTGTTTCAACATGTCTGATTTGCCCGTTCGTGATGCTCGTGCTGAAACAGTCCAAAAACCAGTCGAAAAAGGTCCTAAAGTCCAAGCTTTTTCCAATTGACTTTCGCTTTTGCAATCCACGTTTTTTTACATTCCTAACATTTTAGAAGTTAGGAATGCCGAGACGAAAATGCCAGGAATGCCGAGACGAAAATGCCAAGACAACTTTACGTGTACATTATTCCGTAATCAATCGTAATGTTCTCCAGAAGTACGACTGTTGCATGTTGGCTAAATTTCTTGTTAAATTTTTTGTTTGAAAAAACAAGCCCAATTGGAAATTAGCAAAAAAATAAACATTGCATTTTTTAAACAATAGAATAAAATGTAACAAATTTACAAAAGCGTTTGTGTAACATTCTGAGGGCGATGCAAATCTTTGCAAAGATGTCCTGGTTTTGTTTGAATGCCATCATTTTTGGTCTGAATCTGAAGATATTCTGTGCCCATTAAATGCATTTTGTTTCCAATACAAACTGAACACCATTCCATACCCAGTTGGTGTCACAGACAGGTGCCCGTGTGGCACAGACAGGTGCCAGCCAAAGGGCAAGGCAGCAAACTTTGCAGAGTTTGTTCCAGCTGAATCAGCTTCTCTTGGAATTGAATTGTGTTTTTGACTGGGACAGAACAAACTGAGGCAGAATTTCTGCATTTTTGGAGGCTGATTTTTTCTAATTCTCCGGGTTGGGTTAGGTTAGGTCAGGTCAGATTAGGTTAAGTTTAGTCAGGACAGGTGTAAGCTACCACCTCCATGCAAAAACTCCCTCCAAAACTCAACTCCCTCCTTTGCCCCTTCAATCCAATTCTACCTCCTGCCTCCAATTCTACCTCCTGCCTAAGTCCGTTAACCCAGTCCCCAGATCCTGTTGGTGAGCACAAAAAAGTAGGCCTTTTTCCTGAGTATGAAAAACGTTTTACATGCCCATCGAAATGAAGAGCTGGAGGCCAAGATTACCAGGGTCCAAGAAAAAATGTCAAAACGGTGGATCCGTTGGGCCACCCCTTAGAATGGTGAGGGTTCCATCATGATTCATGTCCACAGTCCTTTTTCGTGCAAGATCTACCGACCTTTCCCACTGCTCTGAAATTCAGAAAACGGGGAAACTCCCAAAAAACGACACTCCACAAATGAAGGCTTTGGCTCTGTTTCCTAACCAGCCTCACACATCTCCTGGAATGCTGCAGCAACATAGAACATAACATAGATAAGTTTGTTAGGTCATCTTGTCTTCATTCGTCGTAGTTCTGTAGCACATCGGCCATGTGTTCGTTATCACGTGGTTTCTTCAGGACCCTCTTTCTGTTTGGCTTTTTACGCTTTGCTGCACTGTACTTCTTCACACCATGATCTTGCATGGAACGGATACCCTGATGAGAGGAAAAGGAAATGAAATTCTTTTTGAGTTTTATGAAAATGCTGGTATGAAAATTTTTGGAAAGATTTTGCAATTCCAAAGGTTGCAAATAGACACCAACGGCTGCGAGATCAGTGTAAAGTGATAAAGCGTAAATTTCACCACTGTTTGAAATCTCACGACTTGGCCAATCGACGAGCTTCATCATCATCATCATTATGAGCTGACAGCCATACGGCCGGTGGCTCGGCTTAAACCTTGTTGCACAACTTGGGCTCGCAAGGAGAACAATGCCCCATAATCGTAGCCCAACTCCGCTCTGCATTCTACTGTAAGGACTCGGATCACTTTTACGGCATAAACGCCAACCCGCAGGATTTCCCGAACCGAATATGCTCTGCAGAGCGGAGAGTCGTGTGTTACCTGCCAGCATCTCTTGGACTGGAACTAGGTGTTCTTTAATGTGCACAGTGTGATGCTGCACACGGGACCTCCTGCTTAACGTCTCCCCGAAAGAGACGAGACTTGGCACTAAGCCTCCTTCCAGCAGCACAACCTGGGGTACAAGGGTGGTCTCAGCATCATCCAGGCCCAACGTTGCTTAACTTCTGTGTTCTTATGGGAACCGGTACAAGCCACGTCCGAGGTATGTGCAGCTGGCAACTTATTTGCCAGCAGAGATATATGCTGCTGGCAGCATATTTCCCGCACAGATAATTGAACATTGTAGACCATGAGTTTTACGTCAAATACCCGCTGCGAACAAATCGTGCAGGTATGTTCGACCCTTCTGCCGATACGAGTAACTTCTTCAGAAACTGTTCGTAGTTCCAGATTGAAATTTGAAACGTCGAAAAGCAAACACAGTGTCTGCAGCCAGACTCGGACCATTTTCCCTAACTTTTCCATGCGGAAATTCCAGCATTTTGGGTTCTCATTGCCCTCCATCTCTCAGCGTGTTAATCGCCTAGAAATTTTCTAAAAATTGATGAAAAAAATTGATTGAAATGGAAAATTTCTAGAAATTTTCTCTAGAAATTTTTGAAAAGAACCTGGAAAAACATGGCTTTGTTTTATATCCCCCAAGTGTGGCCTACCGTTGGAAAACAAAACAAAGAAGAAAAGATGATGCAGAAATCCAGTCAAGCCCTGTTCTAAATTAACAGAGACTTTACTTGCTGGAGAAAGAGAAATTTCCAAAAAATCCCTGACTTTGCAGATAACTTTCACAAATTCCCTGACTCTTCTTGAATGGCAAAATTCCCAGACAATTCCAGGTTTTACTGGTCCTGCAAATCATGGCAGACATGTCAAGCTTTTGTGATTCCATCTGTGATTCGGCCACTGACCAAAGTTACTGCATGATTCAGTCTTTCTATTGGCAGTCTTCTGAAACTTTCTGAGCAGATAATCTGAAAACTGTGCTACATATTCAGCGCTTGTTTCCAAGGGCAGAAATGCAGTGCCAAACCTGTTTCTCTAGGTATTCCTCGATCTTTTTATCGTCCATCGAATCAACAGGTACTGCTCTCCAAAGTCTTTGAAATTCCTCATCAATCTGAATGCTGGCAGTCTTATCATTATAGAACAATATTTTCTTCTTGTTGGCAGGACAATAAACATAGATTATCTCATTGCCAAGGTGCTGTAAGTAAGAAAAAAGACAGTGAATTAAACGACACAATCCAATGTTCAATTAAAAGTGAATGCTTTTAACACAGATGGGACAATTCTACCATTAAGGAAGCAGATGCTCTTGCAACAAACAAGCTCGGACAACAAGGTAATCATAAAAGAAAAGAGAAATACTTTTACAAATCAGTGCAACTTCACACTTCATGGGATCTTGTAGAGTCCCAAGTTGGGAGCACCCTCGCTGCTAACGTTTTTGGTTATCAATAGATTTTAATTAAATTTGGCAAATGCTCCTATTTAAGGTAAGGGATATCACCCTTCGGACCATTTTAGATTCCTTTTATTCTATAGGTACGATTGGCCTTTGGCAGGGTGTTAGAGTAAAAAAAGATTTATTTTGGGACGTAGACATTGCAATATCTTATTCCTATGAAGAATTATGGGGAAAAACGTACCGCGTTATGAGCGTATGCTGAAATTAACAAAACTTGAAAAGTAATAGAGGTATCAAGCTGAAATTTGATACATACACTCCACAGAAGTGCATCTAAAATCTGGACTATAATCAGAACAATCGCTCATCGGTTTCTCATATTTTTACAGCAGTAAAATTCAGAAATGCAATGAAGCGATAGAATTTTAACAATGAAGTTACAAAAAGACATGAAGATGGGGTCACAATTCGTCCAAAAATTTGCCCAAGGTATCAGGACGACGTGGTAAAAATTTCAGCCAAATCGGACCAAAATTACTCGACTTTTGTGCTGAAATAGGTCGGAAAATTTGTTTCCGAGAAAAAAGCGATGAAAGCGAAAGCGTTTTAGGCAAAACAGTTGAAAATGGTAGGGTGAGTTGGATCTTCAATCGAGCATAGTTCGGTCAATTTTCATCCGATTTGTACGAAACAAAGTCAAAAATGACCAGAAGAAAGCAAAGTTTTTTGACATGTAAAAACATTGAAATGTGTTTTTAGGCAATTTTTCACCTTTGAAGGGTGCTACCCTTAAATGTTTCCATGACAAATATTCGTCTATCTGCAATGATCATGTCTTGAGTAAAAGCAACATCCATAACTTTTGCAGCTTTATATCGTCTAGGCACATTTCAAATACGAAATGATCTCTCTGAAGCTAAAGTTCAGAAATATGTCTCTCAACATCACTTTCTCATCCATCTTGGGCCAGACTTTTACTTTTTCATACTAGTTTGGATTTTTCAAATTATTTGGTCATGGTGTCAGGAACCTTTTTTGACACTTGCGTAGCAAAAGATACAAGGACAAGAATTTTAGATGGTATTGTTGACTAACTAAGGTTGAGCCAATGATAAAAAATCGGGCTCTTTTGGTAAGTTATGCAGATTTTATCTAACAAGGATGTCACATTTCAGCACTTTGCATCTTTTTTGGTCAAGAAATAAAGTCCAGAAGGCCGCCATGCAGGTCAAAATTGATAGAAAAAAGGCTTTTGAAGTTCTGTTCTGGATGAAGGAGGCATTGGAGCATGTGCAAAGATATCAAAGTTAGAATTTAGATGCTCCACCATCACAGAGGAGCCCACCCGATTCCAAAATCGACATTTCTCAACAGATTGAGCTAGTTTTCTTACATGTCGGGGGGTCACAACGAGAGTGTTCAAACAAAATTTCAATCCTCCAGGTCATCTGGTTTTGGCAGCCATTTTAAAGAATAAGCTTAGCGAAACTTTGAAGCGGTTCCCACAATATTGCGTGCAATTTTATCTTTGATTCAGGTTCACTACCTCAAGTGACTATCAGCATTTGAAAATTTTGGTGCCAAGATACTTCATTCAATCGTCAATTTTTATAACGTAGTCCTAACCTTCAATATCTTTTCACAATTTGGTAGGGATTCCTGCACCTCGTCAAGCAATATCCCACCATGACCTTTGAGATCATGTTGCTTCAAAAGCCTCAGCATTGATTTCTTGTCCTTGACCTTCAGTGGTGGCTTGTAGATGTACTTCTCATCAGGTGTGACCTCGATTCTCTGGTTCGTAGACAAGGCCTCCGTTGATAGCCACTGGCAAATTCAAAAAAAAAAAAAAAAAAAAAGATAGCCACTGGCAAATTCAAAAAAAAAAAAAAAAAAAACGTACGACAAAATGTTAATTTTTGGGAAATAGGTAATCTCACTCAGTGAAAACAAGTCTGCATTATCGACCCCAGACGTGTAGCATGATGGCATGAGATACCTTTTGAACAATAAGGCCATACTCGTAGTTTGCAAAAATCAAACACCATGGGGGAGGGGGGTGCAAGTCGAGGTATAACTTGCACTGCGGCGTAATCTTCGCTCCTGCCGAAGTGCTTTCAGAAGTGGCATGGAGGGAGCAAAGATTAAGCCTCAGCGCTGTGGAGTTGCATCTGAATTAATGTCGATCATGTGTTTTTCAAAACTCGATCATGTGTTTTTCTCGTTAAACTGTTGCCTCCGAAACTTTTTTATTTTTCGTTTTACTCTAATGTAGGCGGTAGAAATTGAAGTGCCAGATTTCAACAGAGCTTTCTAGAGCTATCAGATTTTGACCTCGGTCATAAAAGAGGATCTTAAATTTCTGCAGCATGGAGTTTTACTGCTAAAATCTGAAGTCACAATTTTTTACATACGTTAATTCCACTGGCACAAAACTTTGTGCCTCTCGTGCAAGGAATGCCACTTTTCAGAGCTGAAAAAGTATTGGCCACTGCAACACTTTGAGTCAAACCTACCTGCCTGGTCTTCAAGTTAACATCGAGCTGATTGGTCTCGTCAAGTATCTCCTCAAGTGTCAGTGGCATATCGTCTCCTTCCAAGTGTCTCCATTTCATGTGCTTCACAATCCTGGTCAGGATTCCGAATTTCGAATGTGATGTGCTGCCCGACATGGTTTTATAGCTGGAGGAAAAAAACAGTTTGTGGAAAACACTGCAGGGCATTCTAATTTCTGAGACACCATGGATGAAATGGAGGTTGCAAAAATGTGCAGTTTCGTTAGTTGGAAAAAAATAAATTGGTGCTGCCCAAAATAAACTGGCGGTTAAGGATGTTATTGTTAACTGGGTTGCTGATTTCCTCCTTGGTCGTACTCAACAGGTTAGGCTCAAAAACATCTTCTCAGCTATTGGTAGTGTGACCTCAGGTGTCCCACAGGGAAGTGTCCTCGGACCGTTGCTATTCAGTGTTTATATAAATGATTTACCTTCCTGTATAAACTGTGAGACCTTCCTATTTGCGGACGACTGTGCTATGTTAAAAGAAATAACATCCCCATGTGATATCCAGTCCCTTCAAAATGATCTACATTCTGTTGAGAATTGGTGTGAAAAGTGGGGTATGCGTTTAAATGTCTCAAAATGTGTATTAATTTCCTTTACAAAAAAGGTGAATCCATTAGTTGGCAGGTACCACCTTTGTAATACTGAGTTACCTTTTTCCGATAGTGTTACATACCTGGGAGTTACATTTACAAAGACCCTCTGTTGGGGGAAGCATGTGCATAATGTGGTTAATAAAGCCACTTCAGCTTTGTTTTTTGTTAGAAGAGCTTTTAATAGAGCAAGTAAAAACATAAAAGAAAAAGTTTACTTCGCACTTGTTCGGTCATTGCTAGAGTATGCAGCTGCAGCATGGGACCCCTACCACTTGTTACATATTGAGATGCTTGAGAGAGTGCAACGAAGGGCAGCTCGCTTTGTCTCTGGTTGTTATGACTTTCGAAGCAGTGTTACTCTGCTCATATCTGATCTAGGATGGAATTCCTTGGCTAAACGCAGAAGGGTTTCTAGGCTGATAGGTCTTTTCCAAGGGTTAAACAATGTTGCTGGTTGGTCAAAAATCAAGGAGAGTTTGCTTCCCCCTTCTTACAGTGGCAGGCATGATCACGATTTCAAGTTGGGAACCAGACGTGCTTGTAGGGACGTTGGTAAGTATTCTTTCAGTGTCAGAACTGTGAATGAGTGGAACTCTTTAAATGCAGAGATTTTTGGGAAAGGTGAGGATTTGAGTGTGAGCACCTTCCGGAAGAATATTTTGCATGGGGTTGCAGGGCAGTCTTCCCCTCGGCTTACATAGACATGAGTCATGATACCATACCAATATATTATGTGTTGATCCTTTAAGTTGTCTTTGTGGATTTTATGGTTATGCTGTCTTTTTCTCGAATATGACAAGGGTGTTCACCTTCTTAATTGCTGATTTGCGCAGGACTGTGTCCGGGCAAATTATTTTAAATTACAATTACAATTACAATAAATAAAAAAAAAAGATTGTGAACGTTGGGATGTGAAACGGACTGATCCAAAACCAAAAACAACTGAAAACCAAAACAAAAACAGCTTAACTACATGAGGAAACGAAGAAGGCGGTTTTTACAATCAATTGCCCAACAAAAATTATTCTGAATTTTTGATCAGCATCTAAATTACTCTGAAACAATTTTCAAATTTTACCTGAAGGCAAATTACAAGTCCAATTCCGATATTTACAGCTTGCATTTTTGCATATACAAATGGAAAACAAGCATCAGTGATGAATGGAAGCAACCCACTGGATGGCGAACACCAATTGCTCGTTGTCAACCGTACGCCAGTTGTCTGCCGATTTGGCTAAAAAAACGTCGGCAAATTCCTGCTCTGAACGGAGTCAGGGATTCGGAAGTGTAAATCAAAATGATAATTCATTTGCGAAGTTGCTGTGTGCGACTATGAAAATTCTGTGGAAAAATGGCTTCTTGCAACAGCTGATGTTGACGACGCAATGGACAGGAAGAGACATGAACAGAAAGGACAGTTAGAGACATGAACAGAAAGGACAGTTAGAGGCATGAACAGAAAGGACAGTTAGAGGCATGAACAGATAGGACAGTTAGAGACATGAACAGAAAGGACAGTTAAGAGACATGAACAGAAAGGACAGTTAGAGGCATGAACAGATAGGACAGTTAGAGACATGAACAGAAAGGACAGTTAAGAGACATGAACAGAAAGGACAGTTTCAGTTCACCCACCTGGTGCTGTCCAGCTTGGAAAGAGATGGTGATCCAGCCTGCAACATGGACGACGCTTTGACCTTCTTCTTGAGAGCGTTGAGTGTTCCATTTTTCTGTTTATTGCTTCCAGTACCTCCACTGTTACCACCCGACACACCTCCTCCACTCTCCTCCCTCTTTTTCTTTGTCTCAACACTGCAGAGGAAAGAGAAAGGAAAAAGGTTATCAGAAAATTTTACGCTTGTTTATGCTGCTTAAAATTAATAAGAAGTTTGCGAAAATCCAAGCAGTTATCGTGGAGTGCACTGCGATAAAATGCTGTGTGATGAATGACTATTCCAAGAATTTTTCACAAATCACAATGTTTATTTTTATACCATCCATGCAGCAACTCAGACAATTCTGAATTAAGTGTCAGCATTGCTCACACACTCATTTGCAAGGCTAGATTGATTGGTATGTCACCACTGTTCCAAAAACGATGTCAGCAAAAGAGAATTTTGTTATGCAAAAAACCATAACACTTTATAACACTTCATAGTGACACATTTATGAGTAGTTGAGTCATGAGTTACATCTAAATCTTCATCACAAAAGCATTCTCACAAAATGCATGCATATGCATTTTAGCTAGGCAACATATTTTACAATCCGGGATTGGTTTCTGGTAAACGGTTTCACATTGCAAAGTTTGCAATGCAGACACAAATGGAAAACATGACAAAATGAAGACTCTTCCAAAAAAAGAATAATAAAACGACACTAAATCAGAATAATTTTGACTCATCATTTTCACATAATTGGTTGAATCTTTTCTCAAAGATAAACAATAAACTTCACGATATTTAGCCAACGAAAAAAGGAGACTTACACAGGTGTTGAGAGTGCCTTCCTCTTGAATAACTCCCTCTCTCGGAGAAGTGAAGGATCCATTTCTGTTCAGTCTTATCCACGAAGTTGCATTAAGCGTCTAGTTCTTCTCCAACCAACATGGGTTGGTGCTATTCGTAACCAGAGATAAAGCACAGCAAATTTTCATGTTTAACACAATGTCAGCACGACCGCAATTCTCATAATCATGACCGCAATTCTATCAAAATTGAAATATCCAGGATTTTATTAGCATGTCGATTGGAAGATTGTTCATGGAATGATTCTCGAAGGCATCCATAAATGTTTAAACTATTTTTATGGTTATGAAGTGGAACAGTGCGGTCCACTCAGGTCTCCTCGGAATTTTTGCATTAACCCCGACGTTTTAAGCATTTATGGGTCAAACGAATGACTCACAAATGCATCTTTGGCAGCAATCAGCAGAAATGCAATCATAGCTGGGCATTTCAATTTGATGTTGCAATTTGTCTAACCCCTAATAAAATCACTTGGACAGCCCTTACATCCTTTCATTTCTTGTAATGTGGGAAAACGTTTTGCGCTGCGACATATTATCTTTCTTTGCAAACAAAACTGAATATCTTCCGCTGTCCTGAATATTGTTTTTGCCCAATGGAATAAATGTGAATAGAACAGAGAGAAACACAATGCATTAGAGTGAGCTTATCCATTGAGAAATGACGTCTCCAGTCATGCACAATGCTCTTCCTACTAATTTTCATTGTAGAAGATTGAAAGGTCCAACGTTTGCAGGAGTTTAACTGGGTGCGGTTGCCGAAAATTTTCCAACACAGAGCTCGGTCTAAAAGTGGTTTCACAACTCTTGGCACAAAATGAAACCGACCTCTGCACCCGCAGCAGTCCTCGACATTTTATTGAATTGAAATGGGTCTTATTCACCATTGGATTCCTCATTTTCTAAGCTTCACATCCATCCAAAACTTAATGGGGGGGGTAGGGGCTAGAAAAATGAAAAATACATGATTTTTGAACTTTATTCTTTTTGTTGTCACCAGGTGGTCCGTTTTATGCTGATTCCAATTATGTCGTGTTGCCATTACTGTGGCCTTATTGGTTGAGGAGCTAGAGTGATTCCCGCGTGACACTCTTTTCATGTGACAGCTTATTTCTCATTTGCTTCGAAAAATCCACAAAATGCAATGCACGTTTTTACCGCTTTCACCTTTTTGACATTTTTCGAACTTTCGATTGCATTTTCTCAGCAGTCCTTCAACACAGAAAGGTAAAAATTGGCACCCTTACGAAAAAATCCTGCTCTTTTGGCTGACAGAGCCAGAATTGCGGATTTTTTACTCCTTCACCGAGTTTTGAGTCAGTTTTTCCAAACTCTTATGCTAATGCCAAAAATGAACCGAGATGCATTTACTTTTCATGAATTTTGGGTTGAATCTAAAAAACAGGCTCTGTCAGCAAAAAAGGACTAATTTTTGCACACTTTGTTGAAGACTAGGCAAAAAATCTAAGTCTGTAGAAATCTATCACTAAAGTTGAATCAACATTTTATTGACTAAATCACCATAACGCAAAAACAAATTGACCCCGAAGATTGAAATTTTGTATGGAGGCACCACATATATGTGCACCTAATTTGAATAAAATCGTAAGAAATACGCAAGTACGTAATTTGACCCCCCCCCCCAAGAAATTACCAACAATTTTGGTGAAATCTGCAAAAATTGAAGAAAGCAAACTTTGAAGAGGCGGTGAATCTGTCATCTGCAAAGCTGCCGGAGGGTTGGTGAAGAGAGTGTGCAAGGATCAAACCACCATCCTTGCAGAGCCACAAACAAAGGATGCCTGATATGGCAGGGAATCAATTGAAATCCTCAAACCACACTCCATAGCCATCAACGCCAAAGACGGCTCCAGTTTGAACCAAATCTGGCACTCTCTCTTCACTGATTATGTCACCTTCCCACTAGGGCATTTCCGATATGCTTTTTTAATGATTACCGGTTTCTTATACCTCAAGTTTACCGACGTTTCCGACAACAAATTCATTTGTTCTAAAAGGCATAGCAACCCTTACTACCAATATTTCATCAGGATATACTTTTGCCTGAAAGGTTACTTTTTTGATGTAATAATACTGTTTTTTTAAATTATTTTTTATTATTCACAGAAATTCCAATAATTCGGCACATTCAGCAATTGACAACATGCCGAAAATGAACGAATTTTGTTTGTCTTTATGCAACAGTTTTGCCGCTTCCAATACTTATTCAATAAAACGAATTTTACCGGTATTTTATCGGTGGCGTGGTATGTTTCCGATTTTAAAATGGAACCGGTATTTTCCAATAAAATACAGATAAAAACCGGAATCGGTATCCGTATCGGTAATGCCCTGCTTCCCACCACCTCAGACAACCCTCCCTCTGCCGCAACAGGACTTTGACGAATGTGACTTCACCCAACAGATGACAATTTCTCAAACACAAACTCCGACAGCTTTGCAGTTGAGGGATTAGGGATTCACCATCTGTTTTTTTGCTGAAGATGCCAGTGCTGCAGTGGGTGTTGATAGACATTCGCTTTCTTCAATTTTTGTGCAATGGTAAGCACATTATGCCTTGTTACTTCGCATGATATAGCCCTCTGCTTCTTTTCCAGTGATTGCTACATCATGCAGTCAGACTGAGTGACAGGACTCGTTTTGTCATCATGACCCAGGAAACAAAGGAACCAATTACAGCTGGGACTGTTGTTGCAACGAGCAGATCTTCGAAATAATTCAGAGCTGCAGAGTAGAATGGGATGTGTTTCGTAAAAGCTTTGTCTTGTGAATATCAATAAAACCTACAGAGGAAACAAAATATGTAAGAACCCCTCAGCTTTAGATCGTCATTGGGGTGTCCGTCACTACGTGTTGAAACATTCCTACGTTCAGTACACCAAGGCGCAACAAATTACCGAGTCGGCCATAGATAAGAAGTTGCTCTGGGGAGGGCGAGAGGATCGGACCTCGAGGTTGTCGTGTGATGGAGGGGACTTGGGGGACATGTGGTGGTTGAATTGAGGGATGGAGGTGGATCAATCCAACCAGCCCTCGTCTACCCATCACCTCCATCATATGGAAACCCTGCCATCCCCACGCCTACCTTTTTACTGGCTCACAAATCAAGGCTAACACCTTCCGGTGTTCCCTAACCTCCGCCCCCAAAGAAAACACCTCTTTCACGCAATGGCAATCCCTTCTTAAGGCCTCTTGCCAACGTCCTCTCATCCCAAAGAACAACCCCCCTCACTTTCTCTGGTCCTTCCAAAAAACAAAACGCCAATGAGCAATCCATCCAAACTACCCCAGCATATTGCACAGCTTCTCATGCACCTCAGCAGTCAGACCGCCAGACTGACAAAAGAATTCAACAGATACCGAACATGGATTCTGCATTCCAGAGATGCCCTAACGGCAAAACCACTTTGCCTTACAACAACACAACAAACCAAGATCCATAACCATTAATCAGTAGTACCCCATTGCAATGACTTCAACTTGTGACCTATAACTGCGCCAGTCACAGAACACAGCATGTTCCAGGCCATGGGTTGAAATGTGGTCACTATGATCAGACAAAGACTTATGATCAGGAGACAATAAAATTCATGGTGCTTGTGACACAGATCATGGCGCCAGACAAAATTGGAACATCCTGTGCACTCTCCAGACTTCAGATGGGTTTCTGTGCAAAATGTCACCATTGCAGAGTTGTTGATTTCAGTTATTCAAGAAACAAAATTGAAATGTGGTGCCAATCGTATGGAAGTCTCCTTGTGAATCCAAAATCAGCAGCACAAAATGATGCGAAACATGTTTCCCGATCAAAAAATCACTGGAAATTGAGTGACAGAGCAAGCCAGATTTGTCAATTTCACGCCCATTGGACATCATCCATTTTGTCCATTTGAAGGAGAATATGACGGAACAAAACTTATAAAATATGGCTGTCACCAAATTCAGAACATCACTCTTCATCAGAATGACAAATTTAAATCTCTGCAGCATTTCTTTCCTGAGAAAGGAAAGAAACTTTGAAAGTTGGACTTCGTAACTTGTTTTTGGTGGCGTCGTCAGCTGCCCAAACGGATTTAAAAACACAAAATAATTCTTATCCTCCAGCTCCTCGATGGGAAGAAAAACCCACCGAGGGCCTGGCTTTCTCTTGTAGTAAAACCCACCGAGGGATTTGCTTTCTTTTGATGGAGAAAGACCTATCGAGGGCCTGGTTTTCTTTAAAAAAAAAAACCGACAAATTGGCTAAACCCACCGAGAGGATAAAGGATAAGAATTATTGTTTTTAAAACATTTCGCTGTGTCAAAACTTTGCAGATATCCTGATTTTGATTTCAAATTTGAATTCAGCGAGATGTTTCGTTCCAAAACTGGCAAAATATCAAATTTATTATTTTTTTTCCTTCAAAAAGATCAGGTTTTCCCAGCACATGAACCCCCCACACCATGTAAAGACATCACATGTCAGAATTGAAGTAAATGGGATTTTCACCATTTACTTATCCCAGAACTCAGAATCAGGCATCAGCTCACCTCCAACCAGGTCACAGCATCCACTGCAGCGAAAGGTGTTGCACTTTGTGCCTGTATATGCTGTATCCCACCAGACATTTTCACATGGCAGAATTTTTTTCCGTATTGATGTTCAAAACACGTTTGAAACGTTTAACGATGTATTTCCAAGTACCTACCCATCATTGAAGAGTGATCCTATCATCAGTGCAACTTCCACCTTTGCTCCACAGGTCAGAACTGGCAGCAGATAATCGCTTCTTGTGTCATTGTGCCGAATGCACCAAACTATTTCGTGCAGAATGGACCAAAATATTTCGGTTTCCCAGTGTTCAATTCCAAATATTGTTCAGTGTTCTTACCATTGCTCTGATACGCAAGGGACACGTCGACTCGTAATTATTTTGTTGTTTTATCTGGTCTCACCAAAAGCCATCTTTTAGAGTTAAAGATGCATTATTCGGAAATCTGATATTTTGTTTATTTTTTTGTTCACTTCTGCACAGGTGGCTGCTGCCTAATTGTTCCTTAGCCATTAAATGGGATTTTGGCCATCCTGCATACACCTACTCGGAGCACCCGATTTTGTTGCTAGAGAACCCCAATGTTGTTGGGCCATGGTAGACTTTATTGTCACAGAAGTTCTTTACTTCGCAGAAGAGCAACGCACAGTGAAACACTCTAAAATGCACGTGCTGCATTGCTCAATTGCACTTTTTTTGGTGAAGAAATCCAGTTTATGGCTGACACAATTGCACTTCCTGTGAATATGAGGAAGTTTGGCATTCGGAGTTTGCACACTTCCAAGAGAATGAGTGATAAAAAGACACAGCAAATCATTATGAAATCTCGGCATAATCGAAGACAAAAAACCCAGATAGTGGTCCTGGAATATTCTAACTGGCCTATTCTGGCTATCTCGAGAGCCTGCTACTCGTACTAATTCAGTTCCGCAAAAGGCCCAGTTTTGCACATCTCACGGAAATCAAAGAGCTGACAGAAAATCGCAATGATTATAACGGGAATCTATTTTTTTTTCCGATATTGGTATCCGTCACGTGATGAATCACATTCTGGCATCGATAACTCGTACCAAGGAAAGAGACACACAATTTCTGTCTTTCGAGTGAAGTCTAAATTTATTTCTTAACTGCAAACTGTTTATAAACACCAAGCAAAAAAAAACATATTAAAACAGTTGAGATTGCGTAAAAATTTGAAATGTGTTTTCTACATGGAGCAAGACGGAGCAGGAAGTGTGCAGAACCAAACAGTATGCCCTCGGGAGGGTCACTGGAGGGCCCCCACGGCAGCTACATACAATACGAGTACAATGTATGCACAGTGGCGGCAAAATTAATGTACCCACACACATGTATTTCCCATTCAACTGTTGCCTCCGAAACTTTTTTTCTTTCTTTTTATTCTTATGCAGGCAGTAGAAATGAAAGCGCCAGATTTCAACAAAGCATTGTAGAGGTGTCAGATTTTGACTTCGGTTACAAAAGAAGATCATTAATAATTTCTGCAGCAAATAATTTTTGCCAAAATCTGAACTGTTGCAATTTTTTACATGTATGAGTACATTAATTCCACCGCCGCTATACAGCTGCCCAGATCTGTTGCATTTTGTATAGATTTATGGCATTTTGTAGAACATCTACACCCCTGTTAATCAGTCAGCCAAGTAGCGAATAACTGGCTTGCCAAATTGTGATTTAGAATCACCCTGTCTCAAACATGAACGAAAGATTTCAGAATGGAATCGGTGTTGCGGAAGAAAGGAAGCTGTTTTTGGCACCAATTATATCAAAATTTTCTTTTTCTGATGTCACAACAAGTACGCTATTCGCAGAGATTTGTGACAAAAACCCTTCCCGAAATAGTTGGAGAGAATATGAACTTGGGAATCACTGAAACATGGGGGCTGCTCTTTTTCCAAGGTACAAGATACCCTCAAAATCGACTGGAGACCACTGGTGATGAAGCCACACTGTCACATCATTTCAGAAATTCAGAATCACTCTGACCTCGGCTGAATCTAGAGTGATTTGATGACTACGTTTTGACAACAGGGGACAGAGTGTTTCCTGAATTTCATATCGTAAATGCAAACAGAATTGGGGCGCCACATAAAAAAAAATACTTAAAAAAACTTGAAGAAGCCTTACAGCGAACATTTAAATCAGAGCTTAGGTATATGCAGGAAAAGTTCCCCCAACAACAAACGAAAAATGAAAAGAAACGGGACAATAAAAGCCACGTGCAGAACAGCAGATAACTGAATGAAATAAACGTAGAAGCAAAGAAAAAGAAGAAAGACAAGGATAAAGTTGCTGTGTGACTAGCATTTCCAACAAATGAACAACACTCTTTCTTGACAATCGACTTGGAATGGTGTGTCGCTGTCGACAATCGACCCAAAATCTAGCTGACAATCCTGAAAATAATTGTTTCAATAGTGAAATCGCAAAAATAATCACATAGATGTTACTCTGGATGGAAGCAAGACCTTAATATTTACTAAAAAAACTAACTTTCCTGGGGAAATAACCACATCATCAGCTAGCCTGCAGGCTAATAACACCAAGAGATAAAAGTAAATGGTCCGTGCTGCACAATTTCCGCATGGACTCCAGAAAGCTGAAACGTAAACAGCAGAAAAAGCGAAAGCTTGGGCAAAGCACAAGTGAAAGTTAATCCAGACATCGATAGCGTACCAAATGCTGATATTGAAAGTGTGCCAGCCAAATGCAGACATCGAAAGTGTGCCAGCCAAATGCAGACATCGAAAGTGTGTCAGCCAAATGCAGACATCGAAAGTGTGCCAGCCAAATGCAGACATCGAAAGTGTGCCAGCCAAATGCAGACATCGAAAGTGTGCCAGCCAAATGCAGACATCGAAAGTGTGCCAGCCAAATGCAGACATCGAAAGTGTGCCAGCCAAATGCAGACATCGAAATTGTGCCAGCCAAATGCAGATATCTAAAGTGTGCCAGCCAAATGCAGACATCGAAAGTGTGCCAAATCCAGACATCTAAAGTGTACCAAATGCAGATATCGAAATTGTGCCAGCCAAATGCAGACATCGAAAGTGTGCCAGCCAAATGCAGACATCGAAAGTGTGCCAAATCCAGACATCTAAAGTGTACCAAATGAAAATGGAAACTGAATCCAGAACTTGTTGCAGCTGTGGAATGTGTTTCGAGTAATTTTTACGTGCAGCAGTGTTCAAAGTTGCGGCAAGATCCAGCAGAGAAGCCAACAAAGTTTTTCTGGGCTTGCTGATTCTATTCAAGCACAAAAACAGAACTGGGAAATTGCAATGCGACCAATTGAAAGTGGTCAAGAAAAGTGGTCAAGAAAAGTAGGCAAAATAAGCGGTGAAATCGAATTGGTCGGGTTGGGAATTGACCAAAGCAGACCACAGGTAAGTTCGATGAGAAAGTGGCAAAAACCTGACATTGTGCGACAGAGTGGAAACTTCAGACTATGGATCCATTCATTTTCCTGAGCAAAAGTTTTGACGCGTGTATGAACTTTGGGGAAATACAGCATACTTGGGAACTTTACAGGGCACAAATTGCATAAACGAAGCTTGGCTCACAATCCATGGTGTAGGTGAAGCAATTTGCGGAAAGGCAGAGCATATGCAGTTGAGGAAAATGAAGAATATTAGAAGCACTGAAATAAATTAAAAAAAATAATAATGAACAAAATGTTTGCAAAAAAATAAATGAGAGAACAGGTGGAGATAGAAGCAAAATCTAGCTCAAAGTTTGTCATGCAAGGAACAACACATACACACACACAGATCTGAGAGACTAGAAACTGGAGGCAAGGAAGCAAGCTCTATTGGTAAGTGTAGCTGGAAACAAGTTAGAAACAATCACATCACATAATTATTAGATACATTCCGATGCAAGACATTCTGCTAGGGTCATGTGATAAAAAAAATTGAGGTCCAGGTCCATCCAATGATCATGGAGAGTGATTTCTTGAATTTAATTGTTTTTTCTTCTGAGAACTATGGAAGGAAGGGCGGAAGTCTGAAAGGTCATGATCACCTTCAAAGCCGGAGTCGGCTTTGGAGATGGGACTGCCTTGGCGTCGCAACGCGAGCAATATTCAATCCATGTGGGAGTCGATAGCGTCAAACTCTCCTGGTGAGAACTCTTGTAAAGTTTTTTCTAAAAAGGGGTCAATTCCCTTTCCAAAAGCCTCCTTGATTTATTGAAACATAGTTTTATGAGGGGGCATGATTCTGCCAGCAAAGTGCAGTTAGTGACATACGAGAATGGAATGAGATGGCCAAAATACTGGGCCATATTCCCCACTGCCATGTTTCTTTCTGCAACAATTGAAAATAAATGGTGATTCAATTTTTCACAACACAGATCTATCCACCAAATTGGCCAATGAGTTAGTGAATGAAGAGCTTATGAATACCTTTGTGGAGTTGACGAAGGTATTCTGGTTCACCCCGTGAGAGAGGAGAGAAAGAGAAATAAACGGTTCCGCCCGCTCTTGGAATAAAAGGGATAAAGTCCAAGGATTTCGACTACTTTTGATTCAAATTCCACAAAACAGCCGCAGATTTGCCAGAAGAGTGCCACATTACTTTGGCCGTTTTGAAACGAAAAACGATTTCCTTTTCAGATCTGAAATTGCTCCAACTTTTTTGCTATGAAACTTCTGAAAATGAAAACGAATCGATCATGACTTTGACCCCACAAGATAAGTCTGTTAATTCCATGGTAAACGGAGATGCCGTTGCACACCGAACTCTGATTGTGATAAAGTGATAATTTTTATGATCAGAGTTCGGTGAGAGACCAAAATATTTCGGTTTCCCAGTGTTCAATTCCAAATATTGTTCAGTGTTCTTACCATTGCTCTGATACGCAAGGGACACGTCGACTCGTAATTATTTTGTTGTTTTATCTGGTCTCACCAAAAGCCATCTTTTAGAGTTAAAGATGCATTATTCGGAAATCTGATATTTTGTTTATTTTTTTGTTCACTTCTGCACAGGTGGCTGCTGCCTAATTGTTCCTTAGCCATTAAATGGGATTTTGGCCATCCTGCATACACCTACTCGGAGCACCCGATTTTGTTGCTAGAGAACCCCAATGTTGTTGGGCCATGGTAGACTTTATTGTCACTTTTTTCACAGAAGTTCTTTACTTCGCAGAAGAGCAACGCACAGTGAAACACTCTAAAATGCACGTGCTGCATTGCTCAATTGCACTTTTTTTGGTGAAGAAATCCAGTTTATGGCTGACACAATTGCACTTCCTGTGAATATGAGGAAGTTTGGCGTTCGGAGTTTGCACACTTCCAAGAGAATGAGTGATAAAAAGACACAGCAAATCATTATGAAATCTCGGCGTAATCGAAGACAAAAAACCCAGATAGTGGTCCTGGAATATTCTAACTGGCCTATTCTGGCTATCTCGAGAGCCTGCTACTCGTACTAATTCAGTTCCGCAAAAGGCCCAGTTTTGCACATCTCACGGAAATCAAAGAGCTGACAGAAAATCGCAATGATTATAACGGGAATCTATTTTTTTTTCCGATATTGGTATCCGTCACGTGATGAATCACATTCTGGCATCGATAACTCGTACCAAGGAAAGAGACACACAATTTCTGTCTTTCGAGTGAATTAAAATTTATTTCTTAACTGCAAACTGTTTATAAACACCAAGCAAAAAAAAACATATTAAAACAGTTGAGATTGCGTAAAAATTTGAAATGTGTTTTCTACATGGAGCAAGACGGAGCAGGAAGTGTGCAGAACCAAACAGTATGCCCTCGGGAGGGTCACTGGAGGGCCCCCACGGCAGCTACATACAATACGAGTACAATGTATGCACAGTGGCGGCAAAATTAATGTACCCACACACATGTATTTCCCATTCAACTGTTGCCTCCGAAACTTTTTTTCTTTCTTTTTATTCTTATGCAGGCAGTAGAAATGAAAGCGCCAGATTTCAACAAAGCATTGTAGAGGTGTCAGATTTTGACTTCGGTTACAAAAGAAGATCATTAATAATTTCTGCAGCAATTCCCCACTGCCATGTTTCTTTCTGCGACAATTGAAAATAAATGGTGATTCAATTTTTCACAACACAGATCTATCCACCAAATTGGCCAATGAGTTAGTGAATGAAGAGCTTATGAATACCTTTGTGGAGTTGACGAAGGTATTCTGGTTCACCCCGTGAGAGAGGAGAGAAAGAGAAATAAACGGTTCCGCCCGCTCTTGGAATAAAAGGGATAAAGTCCAAGGATTTCGACTACTTTTGATTCAAATTCCACAAAACAGCCGCAGATTTGCCAGAAGAGTGCCACATTACTTTGGCCGTTTTGAAACGAAAAACGATTTCCTTTTCAGATCTGAAATTGCTCCAACTTTTTTGCTATGAAACTTCTGAAAATGAAAACGAATCGATCATGACTTTGACCCCACAAGATAAGTCTGTTAATTCCATGGTAAACGGAGATGCCGTTGCACACCGAACTCTGATTGTGATAAAGTGATAATTTTTATGATCAGAGTTCGGTGTGCAACGGAATGGCTAAACTGACTAGGTTGCAGAGTTTACGATGCAAAACTTACTCGACAATTTTTTCCCAGTCGAAAGCAGCGGAGCTGACATTTCGGACGCATCCCGCTCTCCGTTGACGAAGCCAACGAAGAGTTTAAGAATGCCAAAATGAATGCGGTTAACCGTCAGTCAACTCATTCTGAAACAAATGCACTAACCGCGAACCTATTGCATGCCAATCACTGAGTCAGCCAATGTGGGTTTCATGCTGAAAGTGTTCAATACTCATTCAATTAGGAAATGAAACCAAGATAATCCCTTGTGGTTAAAATTGTTATGATCATATGGCAAAAGAAATAAGCAATTTCCAGAACAAAAAAAAAATAAAATAAAATAAAAAAGTGAATAAAAAAATCTAAACACAACTTTGTGTTCAAACTAATGGTCAACAATGCATTTCCCCAAAAAGTTAATAACCCAAATTTCGCCATTTTAACTTTGGAATGGGGTAGGAAAAGAAATTTAGCATTCCACTAAACAACAGTGGAATAACCTATTTTCTCCCAAAATGTCTTATGTCCGGTTGCACCAACGTGGATCAAGCTTTGATCTCGGATCAAACTCTGATCATGGATCAGGCAATGTTAAAACCCTATGCTTGATCTCGGATCAGTGTTTGATCCGAGATCAGTGCTTGATCCTTGTTGGTGCAACTGGGCATTAGTCAAATTTAACCCATTCGCTCAAAATGCTAATTTTCCCAGATCCGTCAAGTGCCCTTCCCGCCAGGATTCACAATTAAAGGACACAACTGCATGACTCACCAGGGTCAGAGTTCAAGAATAGCCAATTGACAATGGCTGCATCAATGTCCAGGTTTCAACTAACAGCTTGGTTCACGCATGCCTGGCCGACAAAAGTCAGATTGACATGGTTTGAAATGACTGTCCAACAACATTTGATTCACAGGACACCAAAAACAGTTCCAGTCAGCCTACTATTTATCCAAATCCATGCCCCAAGAGAGAAGCCAACATAGGTATTCACTATGCTAAAAGAATTCAACATAAAGTATCACCGGTATTAGATTTGAATTTAATCACATAGTACGGTTTAAAATAAAAAAGGTACAATTTTGTTAGTCCAGTAGACGATACACGACAGATTCTGTTAAAGCAAACATTCACAGGTTAATTTAATACCAACATGATTAAATCAATAAGATCTAACAGTTGCAAATACTTCAAGGTTGTCAAGAAAGTTCCAAAACAAAATAACCTTTTTTGTTATTCAACAGAAAATAACCTGCTATTCTATCTAATCGTAAAAGTGATGACATAACAATGCAAGGACGAAACAATACAAAAACGAAACAAGGCAAGCGTAACCGGACGAAATATATAGAACCCACAATAAAGTCAACAACGAAGTGATCGGAGCAATGTAGGAATGGAAGTAAATCGTAATTCTAATGATTACTTTTACTAGATGTCACGCTACTAAAACCTAATTAACGTACACGACACGCATTGTGTTTGTGAATCCGGCACCCATCTTCCATCCCGTTATGACTATCACGGCATCTCCGACCTTGATGAAATCACGGCTCTTGCCAAAGTCAATGCCGAATTGGACACGCTTGTCGACATCCTTTAGCCAATCGGCCAAAGGTTCCTCTGAAATCAGAACATGTCATAAAATGTTCAAGCAGAACATGTCATAAAATGTTAAAGCAGAACATGTCATAAAATGTTAAAGCAGAACATGTCATAAAATGTTAAAGCAGAACATGTCATAAATTCTCAGAAGAAGAACATGCCATAAACAGAGTACAATGTGGTCATAAAACATGAGAAGAACATGACTGCAATGAAACTTTAGATGCAGAACATGGTTGTAAAACATGAGAAGCAGAAAATGTCATAAACATGAGAAGATGAGCAAGCTATAAAACATGAGAAGCAGAAGAAAAATAATTATGAAACATGATAGCTGGCATGACCAAAACAGGACATGTATCAAAACAGTAGGGCCTACCTAGAAGCAGAACATGAGAAGAAGAAAATGTCAAAAACATGAGAACAAGAACATGAAATTGTGTCTGGTGCCACGTCCATTTCACAAACACTGTAAATGCTAAGGATCGATGTCAAGATTTACTGACATCATTAGCAAATCTTGACAACGATTCTACAATTATCTTGAACCAGGTAACTATTTACAGTGGAAGAAGAAGATGACATGAAAAAATAGAAAGCAGAACATGTCAGCAGAGTAAACACCATCAGTTGGCAAAATGAGCCAACATTACCTAGGTAGAACCGACAAGTGCATATCCCAAGAGATACAAAAATGTGTTCCTCACCACACAGTCACCAAATATCATCTTCTCGCAAAAAAATAACATTGTAGGGTGTACCTGCACCTCGTCTAATCATAATCCTAGATTGGGATATTATTTTATTTGCTCACTTCACTTTTCAAAATCCATGTAAAACTAAAAACTCAACAACTAGAAAGATTCAACCAACAAGATTACTTACCGTTGTAATGAAGGGGTAGGAGTCCTCTCCAGAGGTGACACTGCCGTGCAACCTGGGCCGACCTTGTGACAGCAATGATTGGACACCTGGGCCTGTATCGTGAAATCAAATGCGCTGAACGGCCGGTCGTTGTTATGACAATAATTGCAGATGAGAAACATTTGGTGGATGCTTCTGCTGCTGCAATTGCCGTGGTGTGCGTGGAATCAGTTGGAGTCTCCACCTGTTGCGAAAGAGAACGGTGGAATGAGGTCACGGGGTTTGGGAACCGTAGACAACGAAAACAAGACACTTGAAACAAGGAAGACGCAAACAATGAAACCAAAGCACCAAAGTCATAGAGAGCAAGATTGCAGAAAAGATCACAAAATGTAGATTTCCGATAATTTTTTCCGAGAACAATTTTATTTTGTCTCATTTGCGTCCGACTTTCCAAAGTTTTAAGTAAAGCATGTGTGGGGTCTGAAGGGTTGAATTCAAACAAATGAATGAAATTGAAGGCCGATGACAGAAAACGATCATTACCTAGATGTAGGCAGAGAAACAAATTTTGTATGGCCCCACGATCCATTTCACAAACACTGTAATTAGTTACCTGATTCAAGGCCATTTTAGGATCGATGTCACAATTTTTCTGATGACGTTTCGCACAACACCAGCGGCCGCGATCATATCGTGTTATCAGACTTGAAAAAGACCCCAGCCCAGGGGTAGAAACGTCGTCACAAAATCGTGACATTGATCCTAAAATAGCCTTGAATCAGGAAACTACTTACAGTGGATGAGAAACAAGCAACAAGAGCCTGCTTAACTTTGTCAGCTCGGATCTTTTTCCGTTGCTTAAAAAATCCCCCGGTCTTCAACCGCAGGTAGAAGGGAGACCCGATCGTGGAAGATACGATAACATAAGTTGTGGTTAAAAGCTACAAAGGGGAAGCATAATTCCAATGAGGATTTGAGTGTCCCAGGTAAAACAACTCTTTCGGCTCAAACAACAAAAATAGTGTGAATAAATAACGGAATTTGCAGACATACGAAGCCATAAAGTGTAAAAACAAAATGCCAACCTTATTTGTCAGATCGGTGAAGAGCTGTCTGTGCCAGAGCGCAGCTTCTGCTTCCTTACAAATGCTTGCCATGGTCTTGACGCAGTCAATTGGATAATCACCCTTGGCAGTTTCACCCGACAACATGACACAGTCAGCACCATCCAGCACTGCATTGGCAACGTCGGACGCTTCGGCACGTGTTGGACGTGGTTTTTTGACCATCGACTCGAGCATCTGTGTTGCACATATGACTGGTTTTCCAGCCTTGGTGGAAGAAATGAGAGGGGCAAAGATTTTGAAGTGCAACAAATCAGAGGAAACAAACAGGAAGACAATAACAAACAGCACTCATGGCAACACCCATGGTCCTTGATACAGAAGAAACCATAAAATGTTAACTAAAGGCTCAGAATTTTTGTTCTTGTTGTCGGAGACCTTTCCAGGTTTGGTCAGAGGCTCTTCTTCACTGCACAGGCACTGTACCTTCCACCTTAGAACGTAAAAACACCTTTGAGCACCAACTCGTAAAATAATCCAAGCAAGTAAAAACACACTTGTGGCACAGCCACTCCCGATCACGTCCTGATGAGCCTACATAGCAGACTATGTTCTGCAGAAAAGATAGTGTTTGAAATTTCCCGGGAAAATTCAACTTGGGAAATTTCCCGGGAAATTTCCCATTTTGGGAAAATTGGGAAAATTCCGAATTTTCCCAATTTTCCCGGGAAATTTCCTAATTTTCCCGGGAAATTTCCCAATTTTCCCGGGAAAATTGGGAAAATTCCCGGGAAATTTCCCAAAATTAGGAATTTTCGACTCTGATCTTCAGATTTTCCCATTTTGGGAAATTTCCCAGGCAATTTCTGTGGCGTTGAGTCGAAAATTGGAAATTGTTTGATTGCTTCTGTGTATCTATCATCGAACACTGCGCTTGGAAAAGTAACAGTACCGAATAATGGCAGGTGGATTTATCATGCTCCCACCATCTACAACGTCCGTGAACCAATTGTGGACCGGCACACGCAGCAAGTCAACAAAAAAGCAGCAGGTCACACCAATGTCTGGTCGAAAAGAAAAATTTCGAAAAAAGCGAAAAAATTTCGAAAAAAAGAAAAAAGCAAAAAAAAAACATTGAATGACTTCCATTTTTATTTTGACTCCGCAACATGGTCTTGATTTGATAATTGACTCATCTAATGAGTCGAGTAGGTAATTGGACCACGCCAGCCTGCATTTCTGTGAATTCACGATGGCACCTGCATGGCAGGGCAGCTGTTGCAAAATTGTGCTTTGAGGCTACATATTCCATTACAGACAGGAGTTGCAATGAACGGTTTATTAATGCAGTTCTTGCAACTGCATTAAACTATGCTGAAAACTGTGCTCCAATGGCTGTTAAATGTTTGCATGCACTTTAAAATCATATCATGCACAGGTACCAATTATTGTGAATACCGAGGTATTTATATGTATATGTAAAATATATTCATATATGTATATGCGAGTATTATCAGTCACTGGCACCATTAATTATCAGTGGCTGCCATCACAGGCAAAGCCACTGTCATCCCTCCGTCATCACCATCCCGCTGTCCTGGCAGCAAAATATATTGGATTTGTTCTGTAAATTTCCCAACTTACGCAGGAAATATCCACACAATTTTTCCAATTTTCCACAGGAATATTTCCAATTTTCCTGGAAATTTCTCAATTTTCCCGGAAAAATTGGGAATATTCCCGGGAAAATTGGGAAAATACCGAATTTTCCTGGGAAATTTCCCAATTTTCCCGGGAAAATTGGGAAAATTCCCGGGAAGTTTCCCGGGAAATTTCCCGGGAAAATTGGGAAATTTCCCGGGAAAAATCACTTGGGAAATTTCCCAAAATTTTGGGAAATTTCCCGGGAAATTTCCCTGACTTCGAACACTAAGAAAAGACCATGCTTTTGAAAAGATTCTTTTCACTTGTGATAAAATAATTCTATGCAATTGGCTGACATTTCCAGTTCGGCTGCTATTTGAACTTTTGCTAAGCCAATAACCTGTCCTACAAGCACAGACGAATCCATCGCATGCACTGCCAAAGTAAAACATTTAGAGTTTGAGGCCTAATAACAGAACATGCATTTTTGATGGAAGGACATGAGTTCATAAACAAGATGGCATTGCATGAACCACCTTAGGTACATGGGCCAATTAACAGCCCAAAAAGCATGCGCACCGAGTGGTGGATCGAATCCTCCTGGGTTACGGAGCAGGGTTACAATCGATTTTAGAAAATCATTTTCCAGGTTTTTCCTAGGGTTTTACAAGGCTGTATCAAGGTAACGGAAAGACATGCTCGTGTGGGTGCAGGCCACAAAAGTGGAGTGTTGGGGCGGCAGCCTCAGCAAGGTTCCAAAGGACAGAGCTCCTGGCAGAGGGGTTTGGGAGATGCAGTCCCTCAAAGAACAGAGCTATAGGTATGACAAGAACAGGTTCACAGAATGCTGCCAGATTACAATTTTCAAAGTTTTAGCCAAAACATGGCCAAATTCAAGGTTCATATTCGGAAATCATGGTTTTTCAGTTTTTGTTAGATTTCAAGGTGAACCTTGAAATCTAAAAAAAAAAAACCTCGGAACCCTGAAGGGGGAGGAGTTGCCATGGGTACTGGGGGGTCTTGCGAAAGAGCTGCAGAAGGTTTCAAGGGACAGAGCCCCTTGGCAGAGAGTCTGGGGACCGATTCCTCAGAAGTTGAGGAAATTTCGATATCCAGTTCATTTTGTCTGCAAAATTGCTGTCCCTCCCCGGGGGAAAGGGTAACCACCGCATCCATCTTTATATGCACATACCTTGTTACACTTGGCAATCATGCTCTTCTGAGCCAAGAATACTTTCTCGGTGGGTATCTCAATGCCCAAGTCTCCACGGGCAACCATGATTCCGTCGGATGCCTCGATGATCGAATCGAGATTGTTGATGCCTTGGTGGTTCTCGATCTTTGAGATGATTTTAATCTCCCTACCCTTATCACCTGAAAGCAGAGAACGGGGTCTGATTCAGTGATTGTATCTTGGTCAAAACATCATTGAATTTAGAATATGCAATCAATAATCACGACAAAAAATTTCAACAACAGGCTGTTAATTCAACTAAAAAACCCTATATTTCTGACCAATGGATAGTCCATCATACAAAAATTAAAAATAAAAAGATCATCCACTTGTCAAATCAGATTCACTCTGGCCCCGGTGAAGGGCTACTGAGGGGCAGATGGTAGAGGTACACTTTTCAAATCAACATTTTTTTTTTAATTTGGGAAAACAACAAATGAAAAAGACAACATGATGTTATTGTCATGATGCATGGAGCTTCGGTCCGGATTGGCTTGTAGGTGGTGGCAGCACTCCCACTGATCCATCCCCTGATGATCAGTCAGTGGGAGGCAGTGTGAAACAAGCCTGGTTGTTTGACGGAAGCACCGATGCTTTAAAGGCATCATCTGTTCGAAAAAGATAACCTCTGTAGAGGTAAGCTCTCGTGGAGGTATAAACCAAACGTATTCTGATCTGAATGAATGTGATGAGTTTTGAGATTTTGCAGGATTTGCAATAAATTATGTGGGTTTTTGCAGTTGGTTCCAGAACCACTGCGAAATAACACAATATTTTGACTCAAGATGTAGGCCTACCTAGCTCACAAAGATTACCATGAGCCCAACTGCATTTTTACAAGTACAGCATCTCCCATGTTTAACAGCCAGAACAAAACGACAATTCAAGCATTTTGATGCATTTTTGAGCTGTGCTTGAATTTTTGCTCGACAGATCCCACATTTTATACTGAGTGACTCTTAATTTATGGGCTCTTTTATTATGGGCTGGGCCAACAAAGGATGAAGGGCAACCTTAGACCGTGGAAAAATACTTACCAACAATCTTTCTGATCTCGTTGACACCAGCAGCATCCCTGATGAACGATGCAAATATCGCATCGACCCCTTGTTCGACACCAAAAAGCAAATCAGACTTGTCCTTTTCCGACACGGCAGGAAGATCGACCGGAACACCAGGAAGATTAATGCCCTTTTTGCTGCCAAGAGAACCACCATTTTCAACTGTGCAGGAGATGGTATCACCGTCTAAATGCGAAGAAAAGTGGTGAATTAGATACCTATTGCTGGAAATTAATATGGATATGGCTATTTGCGACATACCTTCCTGGACAAAAACCTTTGTAAAATCCTCCGGTTTAAATAATCACCAAGTTGGTTTCATTCGATAAAATAGGTACCACCGTAAAAGTTTTAGTGAAGATTTGTTGATGATAAAGGTGACTGACTCAAAAAAAGTATTATCTGCTTCTGAAAGGAAGGCTTTTTTGTCCACAAGAAGTGCTGTGCAGCAGATAGAGGGAAAACCCATTTCCAAAAAAAAAAAAAAAAAAAAATCAGTCAGGTACCTAATAAATGCCCCTCAATTCGCAGCCTCTAAAAGCTGCAGGCCGAAAAGAAGGATTCGATTAATTTTTTGTTTCTACATTTTTTTAAATGAAAGAACTGCTTGGAAGGGGTCACAGAATCGGAAAAACATTGCCAGGCTCTGTCTGATAAGTGATAGGATGATTCGTCAACATCTAAGGTCCTATTAAACTTGTCCCGACAGTGCATCCTTAAAAGTTAGTCCTGTCCCTACCACTTGCACCACCTTTTTGGTGTCGAAACCTACGAATCAAACTCGGAAAAGGAAAGGATAACTGCTGGTGGAATACCTGCAGGTGTCTCTGGTACACGAAAGATTTGTCAGAGTTGAATAATTCACGATGTTGGTTGGATAGAAATGTTTTTCCTGGTCAACCTGCACTTCATTCTGCAAGAATATCCAAGAAAATGGCTCGTAACACTAAACAGGCAAACAAAATCTTCCAATGGTGCACCTGTAGGCAACTTGATAGGTCAGTATGATTGCAGACTTTGTACACGGTTCACAATAAGTTGCCCTAGTGTTATTGAGTCCCTTCAATAATACATATTGGCCTCCATTCAGTAATACAATTGATGCAAAGACGTTTAAATGAATAATTTCACAGTTTCCTGTCAATGAATGATTAATTTTATGGTTCTTACTAATTTCGTTGGCAATCAGGCTAATTAAACCATCGTCGATGAATATTCTATTTCCTGGCTTGACAACTTTTGTTATGTTCACATAATCCACGTAGACAACATCCTTTGAGCCCTTTTCTTCGTATTCTTTATTGGTTGTGACCTTTATGACATCGCCCTTGTTCAACTCAATCTCAGCTGAAGGACCCTAATAGGAAAAAATATACTTGAAAATCAACAGCTGATGGAATAAACCTGCATTGGAGGTTGTATCCAGACTGCAGGACAACGCAAATATATTTCCCTGGCATTCCTGGATGGATCATCAGGATGAAATGGTAAATTTTCCATTTTTCTGGGCCTCAACAAATGAAAGGGCATGAAAATCCAAGAAAAAAAAAATCAAGGGGCCATTGAGCATGTCGGGAAGTTTTTCCCGGCCATGAAACGGTTCTAGATTTTTCCTCCTGGGTTTTTTCAAACTCCCTTCAATCAAACACGTTATGGATGTTTCTTTTTTGTAGAGAAAAGGAGAGATAGGCTTGCATTGGCAGCATTTAGATGCATTTTTATTGAACGGGACAAACACTATTCAGAATATAAGCTAAAGCAAATGACAGAATGAGTGTGGGCAGCACAATCATAGTAACATTTCATCTGAATTCTGCCATCCATAACTTGTGGCAGATGCTCTTTCACCAATCATAAAAAGGCAAGTTCCCACAACTGTTTGGCATTCATTTCCCTGGCTTTTGTTGATCCTTTTCCCTGAACAAATCAATAGGTGTAGTGTCACTTTCAAATTCATACCTTGCAAACTAAAATGAACTATTTTTTAACTCAGGCCTAACACGAAATTACTTTCATAGCATTTAGCAGCAAGTTAAAAGGTTAACCTTTGCGGTCTTTATCCGAAAATTGGGGAAACAACCTTCTGGTCTGAATTAAGAGTATGAAATTATGTCATTTTTCAAGATTTTGAATTTAAATTTTTGCACTGCTTTTAGGAGGCTTGCGATTGGTCCCAGAACCTTGGATAGACATTTGTTAGGAACAATGTAACAAAATGAAGACCTGACTTCAGAATACATGTTCTTCGGAAGTACAGGGTGTCCTTTGTGGCACCAGAAAAGTCTTTATTTTACTTCAAACATACGCCATCCTTCGATTTTTACTCAATTTTCTGAGTTGCACTTGAATTTGCTAAACAAACTTCATGCCTCATTGCAAGCGTCATCTCTTTCTTCCACCAATCTAACTCAGCATAGATGGCAGCATGGCAGTGATTTTGGTTACCCACTTTGCCTCTCTTCACGTCATTATTAGGCCTAGGTATATCATTGCTTGCCCAACCAGACTCATGAAAACGAAAAATTTCCCCCTCTCCGTCTCTCATGGACGGCAGATTCACTCTGCTTGTCGGATGTCATCTGATATAGGACCAAATTAAACTTAAAATGGATGTTGGACCCAGTCCGACATGGGACCAGTTAGGAAACAAAAGGGTGTCGGACTGGGTCCGACAAAGGACTGCAAAGGGTTAAGGCTGGATCATTAGGATAGGCCAGACAAAAGGAGGTAAAGGAAGGAAAGAAACTAACAACTGACAAAGAAAAAACAATCATTAACACAAGTAAAAAAAGCAGATTTTTCCCCTTTCCCCAACTAAAATGAAAATGTGAATTCCATGACACACCTTCCAGTTCCACAGCCATTGGACAGGGTTTCCATAACAAGAGAGAAATCAATTTCCACGGAAATAGCCTACAGTTCTAAATTCTCCGATGAAAACACACCCAAAAACAGATTCTTTCAAGCAGTTTCCTGCCGCTTTTCAGCAAAACCCTGATTTTGGTGCTCAAAATTCAAAAATCCCCTGTCAAAATTTAAAAAAAAATTAAAAATAAAAATGAATAATGAGGTGTGCAGGGCAGATGAAAATTTTCCTGCTTTTCACTGTTTCAGGAAAAACCCTGACGGCCGACCTTTTCACGGAATTCCCTGACATTTCCAACTTTTCCACCATGGTGAAAACTGGAATAAAAGGCAGGACAAAAAGGATTGAAGAATATGAAAAATATAAAGGTCTGAAAACTCACTCCTTGAAGCAAACCAAGTCGGATTTTGGCACCGCAAAAGTCAAGAGCAATTGCAACAGAAACAGGGGGACAGACAAAGAAGGCAGGGGATGGTGGAGGTGGAGGCGGGGGTGGAGAGGAGTAGGCGTGGGTTTCATCATCAGCATCAGAGCCCGAACTCACTCCCGCGAGCAATCCTGTCCTGATCTCCGGTCCCTTCGTATCCAGTGCTATCGCTAGCGGATAATTCAGATCTATCTTCTTGCTGTAGACTTCGACTGCCTCACGGATGTTGGTTATCGTGCCGGCGTGGTAGTCGTACGTACCGTGAGAGAAGTTGAGACGTGCGATGTTCATTCCTGCAGCAATCATTTCAACCAATTTGTCAACTGATTTCGTCGCCGGACCTGCATCGCACAATGAAAAAAAATATAATTGTGTGTGGTATAGCTACCTACCTACCCAAAGCATTTTAGTTTGGTGTAGGTATAGCAGTGACGGAATCAATATTAGCATACTTACATAAGTGTGTTTTTCACATTTAACTGTTGCCTTCGACACTTTTTTTCTTTCTTTTTTTTCTTACTGCAGGTGTTAGAAATTAAAGCACCAGACTGCAACAAAACTTTCTGGAGGCGTCAGATTTTGATTTGGTCATCAAAGAGGATCTTTAATTTCCACAGCATGGAGTTTTTGCTAAAAAAAACAAACCGGGTGCAATTTTTGCAGCATGTGAAAAGCAATTCCGTCGCTGCTTATACAAGTTCACCAATGTGCAAGTACAGTAGAGAGAAAATTAATTATAGGCTACCTAGGTACCACAAATAGTTCGCTGTTTTTGTATTTTCGGGGAAGCCTTGAACTCAATGATATTGGTTTCCTGTTGTTGATCAAATTTCCATGCAACGAAATCTAATTTTTTTTAAACTTGAAATCGTCACTATTCTCATTGTCTTCTCTTAAAAAATAAAAAACCGGGATGCTATTATGGCACAGTAATTTCCTTGCCAGTGTTACTTAACTTTCTGGATGAATTTTTCTGTAAAGAACTACCCACAAAATCAAATTCTGTGCCTTTTAAAAAAAGTAAAAACCACATGGGTACCCAATTCATTTATCTGCCACGAAATTCATACATTTTGCATTTGCCTTGCTCTAAAGCCGGACATATCTGATGCTGAGGACATTTCTCTGAGATGGAACCTGAACCACCATCATGAAGAGCCAACATGAATGATCATGAGAAAAGGCCTGACGAATCATTAAATCAGTGGGATCCAACACAAACTCACCAATGGTGCAGATAATTCCAGTCTGCCTGACCAGGAATGGCTTGGAGTCGATGCTCAAAGCGCACATGTGATCCAAACGTGATGTCGCTTCGGATGCTCTCATCTGCATCTTTGGAACACCAGGTGATGTAGGCGTGGCCATCTTAAAATTATGCAAGCAAATGTTACTGTTTACAATTAATCATCAGCACCAGCTCATCTAAAGAGTGAGGCAATACATTTTGGGGCCTCGGTGAAGGATTTTCTTAAAAAAATTACCAAACCAAGAAAATGTCCACTGCTCTCACCTGCACATTTAATTAGACATCACAGGGAAATCGAGAATTGCTATGACAGAACATATTCAGCTGCCGACTGACCTCTAAACAAGGGACAGATTTGCTCAGTTCAAAGCTTGCATCAAAAACATTGGAACAGAGCCAGCAAACCCAAAAATTAAGTTGTTATGCATTGATCACCTTGATCAATGCATAACGAGACCTTACAACCGAGGTAAAGAAATGTCTACAATTTAACATCCACCTATAGGAGTACAGGACTACAGATAGGTACCCACACCCACCTATGGTGCACCCGTGTGATTACCCAGGTCCTGAATTTTTTTGGGGGACAGTCTTGGACTCAATGCATGCCAAGGGTTTTTGCCAGCTTTGGTGAAAAGCAAAATACGCTTTTTTATGCCTAGGAAAAAAACAATTTTTTGCAAAAAGCATGATTTTCAACTTTTCAAGGGCAAATTACCCATGACATACGCAGACACATTAGTGTGCTGAAATTTTGTAAAACCCTGAAACCTGTATTTCACAAGGAGCAGACAAGCAGTGTGAAATTCCACTCCTGCAGATTCACGAGACATACGTCTATTGCTGGGATTGTGTTACATAACTTATTGAAAAATGCAGATAACAACAATTGCACTTCAGATTGGCCTAATTTCCTGATGCTCACTTCATTGTCCGCCTCATTGTCGAAAGCTGCAACCCACACCATGGCAGTTAAGAAATCGGGAAAACAAAAAACTCCAAGAAATAAAATGAACCAATCCAATGGAATATTCAGTAAACGGTGAAAACTGGCAGGGCAAAATGAAGAAGAAAAACACAGGAAAACTCAATAACTGGCTGAGTGAAAGGAGGACAGGGCTGGAAAAATTTGGTAGTCAACAGAACTCGGCTAATAATTAAGAAAGCAGGTAAACTAGACAGAGAGAAAGCAAAGACTACATCCAGAGAGCGTCCAGGTTGATGCAGAATAGGCACCAGCAGAGTATGAAACCAGCAGTTAGAGAAAACAAGAGAATCGGAGAATACAAGTAATTTCTTGAGAATAAAAATAATTGAATGCATTCCAAATGGAATCGGTGCCAATTTTTAGGAAGTGAGTGCAACGTATCAGCTGCGTGATGCCAGCAAAATATGAGACAGTCAGATAAGACATATGCACATCCACTTTGATGGGGTGACAGGTATTTTCTCAGAAACAGCTGGCATTTGCACATTGAAAGGAGACTGGCAAACACAGTCTTCACATGGGCACAAAGATACAAGAAAGTGCAAACAAGTCACAACTGAATTCTTGAAGGCTTGCCATTGCGATCCACCAACAATAGGTAAGAAGGTATGGAAACGTGATAGGTGCAGACAGGGGCACAAAAGTTGGGGGCAGGGGGACGTGTCCTCCGAATATTTTTCTAAACGGATTCGCCCCCCAATAATTTTGTCGAAATTCAATTTTTTTCAGAGATGGAAACAGTGCATCCAACCCATGCATCCCAGTCCAACAAACAAAATCTGGTTGTGACAACAAAAATAAATAACTTCTGGCAGACTTCATTTGTGACCAATGCCTACATTTAGCGGTGGGATGAACCTCTGTTTCATGGGGGAATACCCACATTTATGTTCTGACGGTGAGGGTTTTCATCTGCTGCACACTCTACAACCGGATAAAGCAGCGAATTAGGCTGAGAATGGTGTTTAAGAGGTGTCACAGCTTCACATCGTGCACTGTAGTTTTCAATGCACAAAATAACGGTTAACAGGGTAGCCACAGAAATTTTGGATTCAAATTCCATGATCTTCAATGATTTTCCAGAAACTTTTCAACATTTTTTCCAGAACATATTGTGATTTAGCAAGCAATTAAAGATATCAAAATAAAAAGATGCATCGACCGCTTTGATGGCCTCCACCACCCCTACAGCCATGCCCATATCCTCCATATTGTACATTTTTCTTTGGTTTACTTTTCTCATATTGTACCTGCATTTTTCTTTTTGGTTTACTTTTCTGAACTTCAGCAAATTACACATATGAGCAGGTGCTAAAATTCTGGGAAATTCATTTTGGGAAGCAATCAGTTCTTTTGATCTCATCTTCAATGCACTTGACTTTTTTCAAGTGCAATGAATGACTACTTGTCCAAATTCAAATCTGGCAAAGGGATCATTTTCGTGCACCTAGTCAGATATCAAAGGGTTGGAAAAACAAAATCTGAAAAATTTGTGATGGTCCTTATGGCAAAACAAATCGAAATTAAGCAGTAAAACAATTTGCTCCGGGTCCCCATTTCCATGCAATGCCCAGCAGTGTAATGGTAAAAAAATCTGGACCTTACGGTCAAAATCCATGGATATCATTTCAGATTTTTGCTGTGGGGGCACCTTTCAGGGAAAGACTTAGGCACCGATCCATTTGTGGGGGTCTAAGGGGTGGAGCGCCCCAGTGATTGTGGTGTGGGGCGGAGCCCCAGTGGGGTTCCAAGGGGCAAAGCCCATGGCAGGGGTCTGGGGGCGGGGCCCCCAGAAGCTGAAAAATTTTGAGATCTGGGGTTCATTTTGAGTGAAGTAACAGTGTTTTCAAGCCAAATTTCACACCATGTCAATCAAGCAATGATGATGCTGCGATGATGGCTTCATTTTCTTCTGGTCACTGACTTGGCATCAGTCAGTGACTGTATTTTCCATGATTTCAGGCAGAAATCACAAGCATTCCATGATTTTCCCTGATTTTCCAGAGCCATGTCAATTCCATGATTTTCCAGAATGTGGCCACCCTGGGTTACGTTGCGTATGTCTTGCTGATGAGAATGCTGAATGGATCTTGGCATGGCCAAGGTTGCAAAGCAATTTTTTTTAAAGAAAAAAGATGGAGACAATGATTCAGTTAAGATCACAGCAAGATAAAACTAAAAGAAAGTGTCAAGCAGAATGTTTGTAAATGTCCGGGGATGAATGGAATTTTTCCAACCTTTTACCTTTGCCAACAGAAACAAAAACGTACTGGTGACAGACAATGCCCGCATGGGAACATATTTCACTAACACCACAGAGACAGAAGAAATAAATAAATGCTCACCTTCTGAGTTCAACGGATAAAACTCTCTGCGACCAACAATAGCCTTCTGAAGCAAGATACCTAATCTCTACCTGCTGTAAACTGAAAAATGCTGTCCTCAGAATGTTCCTGGCCAACTGGATAAAAAGTAAACAACCCTGTGTTCAAAATAGGTAGGTAACAAAAAAAAAAATAGACAGCAGGCTTGTAAATAGTTGTTGAGAGCAATGCTCCTAACACAGATGTTGCCCGACCAGAATGAAAATATGGTTGGAGTGCAAAAAATTGCTCTTCAGCTTTTCGAGAGACCAGACGAAGATTGGACAGAAAATTCTCTTCCGGGCAGGGATGCAAAAGTGTGGTTTAGGAAAAAGCATAAAAACGCTCTAAAATAATTTTTTTGTTGTTTTTAACAAGTTTGTTAAGCACCGTGAGTTAAAAATATACCTATGTATTAAATTCTGGGGTTCGAATATAAAATTGAATCGACAGATAGAACACCTACCTATTCGTTCCGCTCCGTATCAATTTAGTCCTGAACGTGAGCTGGCATTAAATGGTCTCCTTCAGAAATTTTTAGATCAAGATCTCGTTGTCAAAGTGAATTCACGTCACCAGCATTGGTCCTGCCTAAAAAGACTCCAGGTCATTTTAGGTTGGCCATTCACTTTGGTAGATGACAAAGCTTCTGGAGTACACCAATAACAGACCTGTATACATGATCCAAGATTGTCGCTTAAGCGAAATAAGACCTAGCTACCTATTTCAGTATAGGTACGAGATAGGTAGGTCTAGGTAGGTACCTACCTAACCTGTACCATCTGCCTGCCTACCAACCAGTTTTTTCCACCAGCCGGTGCCAATTCCAACATGGCATGGCAAAAGTTGGCTCATATTGGTAACTCAGAATTTTCACCAAATATTTTTGTCAGCAAATTCCAAATTCGCTGCACAGCTCTTTAATTTGAATGGAGAAAACAAAGACCTAGGTACCTGTTTTTAAAAATTTTCTTCGATATATCAATACGTGAACAAAAGAATGATTTTTGCAGAATGGCACAGGATCGCTGCATCGAAGCTCGGCTTCATCCGAAGCTCGATTACTACAGTGTTTGGAAAAACCAAAGGGTCACATGTATCCCACCAAAATACCGGAATGCCCTTCCGGGACTGCTGGGCTGGAAAAGAACACGTGTCACAGTCCCCTTTTCAGGATGAAAACCATGAAAGGAGCTCTGTTCCCTGCCACAACAACTTGCGTTTTGAAGAAGCATTGAAACAATCAATAAACACGGAAGTCGGCAACACTAAAAAAACAGCATAGGCAGGAAACATCGCTTCACGTTTCCTGCTGGGCAGACGACATCAGATCAAACTTACCAAACAAATAATTTTTTCCACTTAAACCATGGCTTTCGAATTTTTCCTGCAGTTTGGCAGTTTTTCTGGGACACATATGCATCCCAGTAGGGCTGGGAAACCACAATCGTGGGAAAAATATGGAAGGCCAAAAGCCTTCAAGAAAACAACCAAAAGTGAAATTAGATGAGTGGCAATTATTGTTGATATTACCCAAGATTTTGCTCAACCTCAGATGGTTCTCAAATGAGCAGCGAATACCTTGAAATAAGGTAAATTACCCTAAAGTCGGCAGACTCAAGTGTGGTTTTCGGTTTCTTTTCGCCAAACACTAAAAAAATTCAACAAAAAAAAAAAAAACAAACCGGATTTTTATCCCAAACAAAACACATGAAAAACATGATACAAGACTCCTTTCCAAAACTGTCAGTCCATACCCAGGAAATGATCCCACCTCATCCATTCCTTCTTATCAGTCATTGTGCATCAGAAATGCCACACGTCCTTCGTCAATTGCCCTGTGTCATATCCTCATCGGTCATCAATTTCCCTTGTCCATCCTTGTTAAACCTAACACATCTTTTGTCATTCATATCGTGTCATGTCATCTCTTCAGCGTTTGTGTTTGTCGAACATCTCTCTCCCGCTCGTCCAGCTGTAAGTACCACCAAACCAATCTCCGGAATCATCAAAAATCAGACTGCCGATCAGTCAAGATTGCACACCTTCAGATTATCACTAATCTAAAAAGAAGAAGAAGGAGAAGAAAAGGAAGAAAACAAGGAAATGGTAGAAAATAGATGCACGAAAAAACAAAAGCAAGAAGGCCAGTGGGCACCTACCCACCAAGTACCTACCTACCTAGTCAAATCGGTCATCCCAAAAACAGTCACATAGGCCCACCTACCTTTCAAAAGACAGAGGAAGGAATAAACCAGTGAACGAGTGCCCAGAGAAGAACAAAACCTGTCATTAAAGTGGTAGCAGTCCACCGGCCACACTGCCTAGTCACCCCTGGGTACCCCTCTATTACAAGGTGAAATTGCACCCAACAGAGAGACTCAACAGCGATAGCCAGCAAAACAGACACCACGTGAGTGGCGTGCGGTCAGGACATGCACTGCCTGCCCAAGATATATCTCAAGAATTGTGCATTTTTAATTTTTAACAAACATTTGCAAGGGCAAAGAAGTCCACAAATGTTCGAGAAAGGCACACTCTGCTATGCCTGCTGCACGCTGTTGGTATCTGCTGAACGATGTCTTGACTGGGAACTCCCTTCTTTCCCGATGCCAACAACCACAGAAGTTACCCAATGTAAAGGATTTGACCATTCCAGATGATGGTCAAAATAGGCAAGCGTGCAGGCATTCATGCAAACAGCGCTCAGACACAATTCACAAAAACACGCAGGTTTATTTCTGCTGGTCAGTCTCATTCGATCGCCGAAAATACAGTGAAGGCGAGGCAACGAAATTCAATTGCAAGTTCAAGGTCAAAATTGCAGACAGCAGAAGTGGAAAATAACAGCGAAATTTGGCATAATGCAATCAGCTGATAAGCTGAGTCACCGACGTGTGAAAAGCAGAGGACTGCAGGTACGGGGCCAGGTGAGAGAAAAAATGGGGCTTGTTCGGTTTTGGCTGTGAGTGGAGTTGGCAGCAATATGCAGCACTTTGTTCGAGGAGCTGTTGAGCCTTGCTTTTCCAATTGAATCAGCTCTTGAAGTGGAAGTCACAATTTGTGAAGTCTACCTACGCGTATTCCTTTCAATAAACTTGTGCGTTTGTCACTGAAAATATCTAATTTTCGGAGTTTGATTTGGAATTATGGATGCATGAGTAAATTCCAATCAGGAGTCGGTTGGCAAATGCAAATGTTCAACAAAATGGATGGAAATGCAGCATTATTCGGAATAATCCTGATCATTTTCTTCAAATTCTGCTGTCTGCTGATGCCTTTAGTTTCCAGTGAAAGATTGACAATGCTTGAAAAGGAAAATAGCCAATTTTACCCGATCGTTAGAATAGGTGCAGCCCGGGGTTTACGGTATGATGCATTCAGGAGTATATTTTGGATCGTTTTAAGGTGAGCCTATTTTACTGGATAAAAAGCTTGAAATTTGCTTGCAGCTGCATAGCCAGGCCTGTGGGAGTGGGGGCAACAGAAGCCTTTCCCTTCCACTTCACAAGATAGTTATAGGCACTGCTAAATGCTTAACCCCTCAAGCCCGGAATTACGAATTCGGGTTTTGCAAGGGTATTCCGCAATTTTGGCACCAAAAAGTGTCGCTCCCGCCGGAATTAATAATTTTTGCAAGAATTTTCGAAAAACGGAAAAAGCAGAAATGCATGCATTTCCCACCCAACCAAGCCAGATTTCTGCTCTGTCAATAAAATCACTCATATTTTGATGTTTTCAACCAATAAAAGCAATTTTGCACAAAAAACTGGCCAAAACACACACAAACCACTGAAAACCGTGCCAAAATTGAGCAAAAACTGCAAAAAACAGGAAATTTCAATCAGACGCCATTTCAAAACCAATTCAGCAAATCGAGTGAAACAAGCGTCTGCTTAATCGCGCATCTTTCGACTTCCAGAAAATTCAAATTTCGGTGGGCGGCAGATGCCACGCGATCGCGAAAAAAGGCGCCTTCAACAGGAACTAAAGACAGAAACCCGGGAAATTTGAAAATTGCGCCAATTTTAAACGGTTGGACCGATTTTGGTGGAATGAACGTCTGCTCGATCGCTGTTTGTTCCTCTTTCTGAGTGTGAAAATTTTAGCCGACGCAATTCGCCACATTTGCGGCGATAAACCCATTTGAATGCATGGTATTACCGCACGTACTGTGTACGGACTTCGGCAAATCGCCACAGCTTTAAACACGCATACACCTTGCGTCAGTCGGATATCAGTTGCAGTTTTGAGCACGAAAGGTGCACGGGCGCCGGGCTTGACCGGTTAACATGCTCAACCCACAAGTGTGAATCCTTCTCCCTCTCTATTACTAGTCGCTCCCGAACAATCTCCCACTCATCTTTGTGAACACCAGGGCTGCAAAAAGTCGTTTGGAGCCCTGGAGCACGGATTTTGGAGCCTGGTCAAATTTTGACCGAAGAGCGTTTTTTTGCTCACCAGCCCGTTTTGAACCCGGTCAAAAATTCAAAAGGTTTGTGCCACTCGCGAATCTTCGTCTCTTTCGATCCCGGTCGAAAGTTGGAGAGCTGTTTTTTTTTGCTCCCCCATATTGACACAGCTGAAGGTGGCTTCCAAACTGTGTCAATATGCTCCAGCACCATGACATTGACACAGTTTGGAAGCCACCTTCAAAAATCCAGAACATCGTCTTCAATCACAAGGAACAGCAAAACCCAGGGACTCCGGCATATATTCCATCAAGTGCTCCTGCGAACAGGAATACATCGGCGTCACAAAACGGGACACAGATGTCCGCTTCCGCGAACATAGATGTGATATAAGCCAAGGCAAGGACAACACTGCTTTATCCCAGCATGTCCATTCCACAGGCCAACAATCAACTGGGAAAACAGCAAAATAATAGCATTCCCCTGGGAACCATCAACAAGATACACCAGAGAAGCGATAGAGATTGTCAAGAGAAACAACACAGCCATCAATCGGAATGAAGGAGCAAAATTGAATCACACTTGGCATTCGTTCTTCAAAAACCATGGAAACTCCGCTCACATGCCTCCCCTCAGCATCGATCAAACAAACTCTGCTGCGCCATCCACATCTCCACCACCCTTGATCCTCCAACCATCTCCAGAACCAGCGACAATCCCGACAGTTGGATAGATAAGACGCCGTCGCAATCGGCAATAAAAAAGAAAACATGGTTTCAAGTGCAAACCATCGGTGCAGAGAGATTGCGGTACAGTTTTAGAAACCCATGGTGGGTATTGTCAAGAAATGTGGCCGGAAAAGAAAAATAAAAAATAAAAGAACAACACGAACCAGGTCAGGTGACGTGAAGATTCCAGCATGGCATTGTCCAGATAGTGACAGTTTGACAGCGGGCTCGGATGAATAGATAACACAACAACAAGAAATCAATTTGGTCACAAATATATCAATTTTGGTAGGTAGGTATTCAATTTATAGTGCATGAAAACATGGAAAAAAAGGAAAAGGCACAATTAGCAAATGATCTCCAAGGAAACGAAATGGGGGCATGATCCAAATAACCTATATACCTACCTAGGCCTACCTACTACCTAGTACCTACCAAGGTGATAAACTGAGTTTTGGCTTTATGACTGATAAAAAACTGGCCGCTGATAGGTTTAGCATGTCATGAGAAATGCCAAGTTTGTTCCAGAGAAACACGTAGTTGTTTAGGAAGGAAAACCTAGAGACATTTTTGGAAAGGGAAGGTGGGATAAATGAAACGAGGTCACTGGCCCTCGTCGACCCTGTGTTTTTGACCAGGGTGCAACAGCATCCTGCCCATCCACCCTCACCACGGACACATTTTCGAAAAATTGTGTCCGTGGTGAGGACACTTAAAACTTATGGGAAAAATGGTAGCTGGCTATTTATATAAGTTACTTGAGGGTCAAAAATTCTTCTCTGATCATCAACACGGCTTCCGGAGCAAATTCTCTTGCGAGTCCCAACTCACCAGTTTTGTGCATGACATTGCCACTGCTCTTGGAAAGTCCAGTCAGACTGATGCAATTTTCATTGACCTGGTCAAGGCATTTGACAAAGTCTCAATTCCTATTCTTCTATCGAAGCTATCTAGGCTGTGCATTCCTAAAAATCTTTTCTTGTGGCTCTCAAATTTTATTTCAGAAAGGCAGTTTCAGGTTCTTCTTTGCAGTGATCTGTCAGAACCCCACCCACTCACAAGTGGCATTCCTCAAGGCTCAGTGTGTGGCCCTCTCCTCTCTCTCATTTATATTAATGACTTGGCAGATAATATCATCTCAAATATCAGGCTGTTTGCAGATGATATTGTCCTGTACAGAGTTATCAGGTCTCAAGCCGATTGCAAAGCCCTTCAGGATGACCTTCATTCCATTGTTAAGTGGTGTGATGAGAATCAGATGAGTATCAATTTCACAAAGACATCTGTTATGTCCTTTGCTTCATCAACATATCCTTCAATCTCAGACTATTTCGTTGGTACTTCTGTGTTGACACGTCCAGACAATATCAAATACCTCGGCATTCATTTCAGCCCTGCCCTGAACTGGGGCCCTCATATAACTCAGATGGTAAAACGGGCATCAAATCAACTTAAATTTCTTATCCGGCACTATTCCCACGCCTCAAGAAAGGTTAAGGAAATACTTTACTTCTCATTGGTCCGCTCCTTGTTAGAATACTCAACAACGACCTGGCATCCTGAGTTATCTGTTTTCAAATCCAAATTTTCCCTCGCTATAACTTACCTACTGGACAGGACAAAATGATTTTAAAACTCAGGTAGGCAATAATTAAGGCTAAAATAAAACAGCCTAAATCAATAAAAAAAAATAATAAAAATAAAAAAAGACTTAATTCCCTTGCCTTGATTTTTGTGAACCCTCACATGGGAGTCAGATGCTGACTCCTGCATCACATATTTTGTTGAGGCGCAGGTAGGACAAGTTTCCTATCTACTTTGTCATTAATTATCCTGCCATATATTTGTCAATCTGAAAAATCTTGCGAATAGGAAACTAAAAAAAAAAAAAAACTTTCATGCATCTAATTTTCTCTTCCTTTCTTTTTCTCATCCAACCTGGCAATGATCCAATCATTGCGGTTCATGCTTCATCTAGGTTATTCTGTGATGCACATCATGTTGCCAATTTAAATTGTGCTTTGGATGCCTGCACTTGTGATTGGGTGCATAGGTATGAATTTGTTATTGTGAAATGGTCCAAATGTCTTCCATCTCATTGGATGGTTTTATTCAACAACTCTGGATATGGGCTTCAATCATTGGACCATTGAGAGGTTGGTTGACATTTTATTTACCTACTTTTGGTGCATGAGGTAATGTGCCGTTTGCATTTTATTGATTGTAAGCAATGTAATTTTCTAAATTTGGAAGAATAAAAACATCAGAGAGAAAAAAAACCTTTAGAAAAAAAAAATCCTCATCTGCAATGCAACATTGATGCAATTGAGTCTGTCCAGCGCAGGGCGGTGAGGTTTGTTTCTGGGGTCTTCTCCTTTCATTCCAGTGTGTCATTGCTCAGGGAGGAACTAGGCTGGGAATCCCTTGCCATGAGGAGGAGGCTCAGAGGGTTTTCCATCTTTCGAAAGTGCATTAAAGGCGAAGGTGGCTGGGCTGGATGCTGTGGCACCCTGATAAAAAACACAGGGTCTACGAGGGCTAGTGACTTCGTTTCATTTGTCCCACCATCACTGTTAAAAAATGTAACCAGGTTCTCATTCCTGAACAAGTTCCTGTTTCACTGGAATAGGCTTGGAATCCCCATGCCATGTTGAACTCTCCCATGACATGTTGAACAAATCTGACACCAGTTTTTTATCTGCCATAAAGCCCAAGCTTAGTTTATTACCTCATTAGGTAGGTTCCTACCTTGATTAGGTAGCTACTTGTTTATTCCCTGTTTAGTTTCTTTTCTATAAGGATCATTGTCTAACCATGCCTTTTTTCTCATTCTCTTTATTTTTCATGCGTTGAATAATGAAACATAAATTTATGGTGAGCTGTCAATTATTGTGCACCATTTTGGGCCTGTTTTTTGTTTCCCAATGATCTTCCTTCTGCTGAAATCAACTCCGACCTTGTGGACGATGCCGTCGGAGGAATTTTCACATTACATACCTGACCTGGTTCGTTGCTGTTTGTTTGTTTTTTCTTTTTTGACATTGCCATCGACAACACCCACATCGGGTTTCTAAAAATTCACTTCATGCACCAATGGTGTGCACTTGCATCCCACGGTTTGTTTCTTTTTGTGTAACCTAAATCCGTTCACCTCGCTGGCCAAAAAGATGCATGCTGCCTCGGTGAGAGAACATGACGACTTGATTGTTGTCGTGGTAATTGCCGAGGCAAAAAAATGATGCATGCCTGACCGGGGTTTACCACGTCCAATGGCTTTTATTGCCTGTGGCCCCCAACATAGTTAAAAACAAGATTAAAAGGTTCGCTTCCAGGGAAGCCATGGTTTTGTCTTTTGCAGTGATTAACTTTAGATGTGATGAACTTTGATGTGATGAACTTTAGAAGTGATTTTCATGAACTTTAGAAGTGAATATAAATGAGAAAGAGGAGAGGGCCACACACTGAGCCTTAAGGAATGCCAATGAATATGAAAACTTAACAT
>JASGXE010007327.1:0-49619 GCA_030068105.1 Sinentomon sp. SZTP_YWyxl | reverse complement strand
ATCGTCGCCTGAATTTGAGTTGGAAGGCGTTGCATGCATTCTGTCTGACATCAACAAACAAATTACTGCATATCCTGTTCACAATATCTGAGCTCTGAACTAACTTTACTGCCTGCCTGTGAAATGTGAATGATATTAGGTAGGTAGGTATGGAAGGATCGAGATTTTTGCTAATTTCGAGAACCACCAGGGTTGGGCATAGGGGGGGGGGGTTACCCCCCCTGGCCTTCGGCCGAGGTTACCCCCCCAAGCCTTTTTCCGACGGTACCCTTGGCTCAGGCCAAGGGTACAGTCGGAAAAAGGTGGGAAAAGAGTCCTGGTGTGTGTGCAGGGCACACACCAGGACTTCAATAGGAGCAACATTGTTTCTTTGTACTTTCTGTTTTGATTCCACTGCCGGAAAAAGGCTAGGGGGGTAACCTCTGCCTTTGGCCGAGGTTACCCCCCCTACCCCCCACCCTAGAATGTTGCTGTCAAAGTCCTTCCTGGTGTGTGCCCTGCACACACCAGGAAGGACTTTGAATGTTGTCTGATGGCCAAGTGCTCCTTGTGGCACTTTTGGAAGCTGTATGCCCCACAATCTTTGTTATTTTTTTCCTCGGTAAGTTGTTTTTAAACTTGTGACGTACATTTGACTTACCACAAGTTATCTCTCGCTTCAACAAACAAAACAAAAGAGAAAAAAAGAATTTAGTAAACAGGTTTCTGACAAAACATAACAGATATTTTCACTTGTTTAATATAAACCATTTAATAAACCTTCTCACCAATTCAGCAAATCTTCACACATTGCTGTCCCCCACCACAAAGACAGAACCCTTTCCCCAAAATCCTTGATCCAATCCACGTCCCTCTCTACCACTTCTTTCAACACTTCCACCAACTCTAAAGGTTCATTCAGACCATCGCATGTGTAGCGCTACGCGAACTTGCGCTGACCATACGACATGATCATGCTGCATACTTTTTCGTGCGCGAACGTGCGACACAATGTGAATGAGGATCGCGTGTTGGTTGCATGAGAGAGAAAATTATTTTGCTTGTTGCGTTCGTTGGTTTCCTGTCTCATCAAGACTCTTGTGTCGCTTTCATTGTCTTGCAGCACAGCAGTATCAGTATCATCTATTCATGCATTCGTTTGAAAAAATGGACAACATCGAAAGGCTGCTGCTGTCAATCGATCTGGTGCTTTTATTTGATGACCCACAATAACGAAGAGTTGAACAATCAAGCTGTCGAAGCTTGCTGAAGAGCTTGAACTGCCAAAATCCCGATCCCTTGCAAAACTGTCCGATCTATATTCGGGGGACTATAAAGTATAGAAGAGACTGGGGCTGAATTGGACTCGATCGGAATTCCTCGCAGCTTCTTCCCGTTTCGATATCAGTCCAATTCTTCCCCTATCCACTTTCCTCAGTCCACAAACCACTTCAACCTCAGTCCACTTATTTCTCAATCAATCTCAACCAATTGCAACTGAGGAGTGCTGCATACGACTCAACAACACAACCGTGAGTTTGATTTTTCACTGTCGACTCACCATTGCTTGAAGCACCGAATTTGTTTTTCCCATGCCTAATTATTGTCAACAATGCCATGGTTTTGAATTTTGAATAACAATGAAATAAAATAAAAAAAATGGGCAAAAAATGAAATTGTAATAAAAAATTGAGCCCAAACAGAAAATAGTCTCATTCCTCAGTCCACTTATTCCTCAATCCATTTCTACCTCAGTCCACTTATTCCTCAGTCACTTCAACCTCAGCTCAGTCCACTTCAACCTCAGTCCACTTATTTCTCAGACCACTTCAACCTCAGTCCATGCACTTATTCCTCAGTCCACTTCAACCTCAGTCCACTTATTCCTCAATCCATTTCAACCTCAGTCCACTAATTCCTCAGTCATTTCAACCTAAGTCCACTTCAACCTGAGTCCACTTATTCCCCAGTCACTTCAACCTCAGTCCACTTATTCCTCAATCCATTTCAACCTCAGTCCACTTATTCCTCAGTCATTTCAACCTAAGTCCACTTCAACCTCAGTCCACTTATTCCTCAGTCACTTCAACATCAGTCCACTTGTTCCTAATTCTAATTCTAATTTTATTTCTTACAAAAAATTCCCAGATGAATTCAAGAAAGTGGAAAGGGGAACAATTCAATTTTTTCAAGGATATGAAGAGAGAGAAAATGAAACTTACGGCAGGATGCATCATGCATTGCATGGAATCCAGATCAGAAAAAGCAGGCAAGATGATGCATAAAATTTCCAGAAGGTGATTGTGAGTGAGATCATAAACAATATCGCACCGAGCACCAACTCGACATCATGTTGGTATAGATCATGAACACAGTCACAAAAACCACAAAAGTTGTCCCCAGTCCACTTCAACCGGACTCCATGCACTTATTCCCCAGTCCACTTCAACCTCAGTGTACTTATTCCTCAAGCCATTTCAAACTCAGTCCACTTATTCCTCAGTCACGTCAACCTCAGTCCACTTGTTCCTCAGTCCACTTCAACCTCAGTCCACTTATTTCTCAGTCCACTTCAACCTCACTCCATGCACTTATTCCCCAGTCCACTTCAACCTCTGTCTACGAATTCCTCAATCCATTTCAAACTCAGTCCACTTATTCCTCAGTCACTTCAACCGCAGTCCACTTGTTCCTCAGTCACTTCAACGTCAGTCCACTTCAACGTCAGTCCACTTCTTTCTCAGTTCACTTATTCCTCTGTTCACTTCTATACGTCAATTCACTTTCACGTCAGTCTACTTCTGCTTCACTTATAGTCAGTTATAGTTACCTCATTTTTAGTCACCGCGGACCCAATGTACCTAAGTACGGTAAAAAAGGACTGCAGGGCGTGTCTTCATTCGTTTACAGCATCAAGAATATTAGGAGACAAAACATAAAATTTCCGTATATCTGACGGAAGGATTCCGATGCAACCGCGCGAGCATTAAAAATGGTCAAAATTTTTTTGTCTTTGCATCTCCTTTAAACACGTAAATTCAACAACCGAAAGGCTTGTTCTTTTGATCAGTTTTGAGGGTTGATCAGTTTTGAGGGGCAATAAAAGGCATCGCTTCTGCAGGAGAAATAAATTCATCAATCTTTTCAAATGAACGTCTCTTGAAGGAAGGAGAGGCCATGGAAAGTCCACCACAGTCCTTGATCTTGATGTCTACGATTGAATGGACGTCGAAATCCAGTACCAGGGCCATCTTTTCCTATCTGTTCACCCTAGGCCGGTTATATTTTTCGCCCCAACACCACACAGATGGGAGATCCGATAAAAAAATTATTATCAGATGACAAAAACATCAAGCAAAAATCAGCGTTTTGTTTGGTTTTAATGAGGCAAAATTGTCGATTTTATCATAAAAGTCCAGATTTTCAAGAATGTCTTTTTCAATGAGCTATAATGAGAGTTCAGCCATTCGTGATTGTTTTGTGGTTGTTCTCAGCTCGTTTTTTTATTCGTTTCAGGGCAGAGAATGAATACTCGCTTGACACGTTTGTAACAAAATTCCGCGGTCGGAATGACGTCCACCAACATTGAACGTTGTCTGAACCGTGTGTTGAAACACCCCACAGGTCTCATATCAAAACTTTAATCGGGACGAAATGGGTTATGTCGCTTATAAAGGGGACATAATTGCACGATCGCGGGGAAGCATTATCAGAAAATAGCTGTTCTCTCAGCCATATGCAATTGTGTTCACCCTTTGCACCAACAGACGGTGCAGGATGTGCCTTTTCTCGTTGTGTCGTTAATTGCGCACCTCGTTCTGGCATCGACAAACTGTTTTCTTTTTCTTTATTGTTTTCTTTGTTCCTACCTTATTTTTTGTTTTTTTTTGTGGTTCCTCTATTTGGTTAAACTTCCATGTCTCTTATACCACCACACCAACGCCACACTCGCAACACCCTCTCACGCCACACCCGCCACAGGAATAGGCAAAGTGGATTTTCGTGCGCTTTCTTTTCTTTCTTGTTTGTCAATAATTTTATTTTTTCTTTGTGTTTCAAATTTTTTTCTTCGTGTTTCGTTTCATAGTGAATACATCAATACGGCTAGCAAAGACGATTAATTAGGTGAGATAACAAGTAAATTTAGCAGACCTGTATATTTGTGAATATTGTTTTTTGCGTTTTGCCTGTGGGCAGGAAATGTGTTGGAAAATGTCAGTTGGAAAGAGAAGAAAAGGGTTATAAGTCGTTTATAAGGGGGACAGCAATTGCATGATCGCAGGGAAAGATTTTCTGAAAACAGCTGTGCTCTTAGCCGTGCAATTATGTCCCTCTTTGGTGTCAGTATGCAGCACGGGGTGTTACTTTTCTGTCGGGTAGTCGGTTAGGTCAGGCTAGATTGGGTATAAGGTTATGGTAGGTTATTAGGTTGGATAGGTTGGGTTAGGTTAGGTTTCTCTGTGCAGTGACATTGAAACCGAACTTAAAACAACCTGGGCCTCACCTAACCCAATCTGCAGGAACAAAAAAAATAAAAAAATAAAGCGGGAGCAAAAAAAAAAACAAACAAAAAACAAAGCAGGAACAAATAAAATGCAAAAAGAAACTTGTTTGCCGATGTCAGAGAGGTGCACAATTGCATGACACAGGAAATAGGCACACCATGTACCCACCGTCTGATGGTGCCAAAGAGGGACACAATTTCATGGCTAAGAGCACAGCTATTTTCCGAAAATGTTTCCCTTGCGAGCGTGCAATTGTGTGATGTGTCCCACCTTACGATATAATCCGAATAAAATAAGAATCGCGGTCCTGAACAACATTGGCGGTCTGGATCGGCACCTGAAGCAAAAGGCACATGACAGGAAAAAGGCAATGAGCAATATTCACGAAAATACATTTTGGATCAGTTGAATTTACATTGTTACCTCTGATCTCACCTCAGTAATTGTTTTTGCTTGGCCTTATTTAGTGATTTGTTCATGATAAAATGAAGCATGAATAAAAATTTGAAACACAAAGAAAAAATAAAAACAGAGACAAGTAGGCCTAAAAAAAAAAGAAAGAAAGCGCACAAAAATTCACTTTGCCCATCCCTGCAAGGCTGTGGCGTGTGTTCCGGGGAGGAAACGAAATTCGGGCAATCCAGAACCGGGGACAATATAGAACCACAGTTCTGTATAGTGCGAACAAGGGGGGGACAATCGAGAACCCCTGAGTGCGTCGTATGGGGACAATCTAGAACTCGAGATGATCGTTGTAAAGTATACTGGGTGCTCAACATTTTTGCTTTTTTTTATGTTTGCTTGTAAGTATTTCTCCACTCAACCCGGGAGCTTAGAGAAACCACTGTTCTCATAAGTCAGGTTAGATCAGAGGTTAGGTTAGGTTTGGTTTGGTTTGGTCAGGTTAGGATAGGTTTGGTTGGTTGGACAGGTTTGGCTGAACTAACCAAACTTAACCTGTTTAACCAACCTCTACGCTAACCTGACCTAACCTAACCTGTCCTCACCTAACTTAACCTAACCTAATCTATGCATGTTACCAAATGGATGTCCTGCAGTTTTGACAGGATTTCATTTCATTGCTCATTCCCATTTCAGATTAAGGACAACTCGCAAATTTTCCGGGAATACAAGGACCGCGGTGCGAAAAAACAAGACAGGCTGTCTTGTTGTCCATCATGTCATTGAAAGTGGTGTTTTAAAGAGGATCAATTTTGAAGATATTATTTCAGATTTTGCACCCAAAGAAAAAACCGAGTCCAGAGCCCACATTCCCTTTATCCGGCATTTGGCCACTTCACGTAATCACAAAACATCCAATGCGAAATGTGTTGCTTTTACCTTACCTTATGCTGGTTGTGGCGCACCCCACACACACAAAACGTTGTTGAGTGGGCAGCAGGAAGACAGGAAAAGGAAGCCCTGCCTGTCTTCCCTTTTATTCCTCCATAAGCATGGGCAGCCAACACACAAGAGTCAAGCTCAAAACGCGCGTTCAACGTGCGCAGAATAGAATCGATTCTATTCTGCGCATGATGCCGCAAGTAAACGCGCTACGGAGTGCCGCAAGTAAAACGCATCTTCAAAAGCATGTACAAGCGATGGTCTGAATGAACCTTAAATCTCATCTCATCCACATCCACAAGCTCCAACACTTCTTCAGATCTTCTCTGTCTTTCACGACCAACAACACCACCGACCTTCCACACCTGTCCACTACCAACACTCTTCCCTTTTCTCACGGCACCTTCCGCCACTTCCACCTTTCTGACACACTTCTTCTCGGACCTTATAACCTTTCTCTCTTTCAACCTTCGTCATCAACTTCTCTTTAATTCTCTCCCTCCTCCTTTGATCAGTCTCCTCTGACTCCACACTCGTTTGTCTTTCCCACATCCCCTTTTCATGTACTCCCACCTTCATCTCATAAATGCGTTCAGGACCCATGATCCCCTCACTTCTCTTCTTACCACTGATCCAACCACCATCCAAACTTATCTCCACCCGTTGCTCATCATTTCATCACTGACATAATTTTATCCACCTTCAACCCTTTCTCATTTTTCTTTCTCTCATCTACACCCACTGACAATCCACCTTTACTAACTCTTTGCTCTTCTTCCATTCCACACTCCGTACTCACCCTCTGCCCATCAACTTCCTTCATGACTCCCTTTCTCTCATTTCCACCTTGCCCCTCTCCATTCTTCTTGACTTTCACCTCTTCCTTCTGGGCCAATTTTGTGGGGTTGCCCTTGCCACCCCAAACCATAACTTTCCTTCTCCCTTTCGTCCCTCTACTCCATACACTTCTCTCGCAAAATTAAACCACATTCCTAACCCCAGCATCACATCTCTTCCCAAAATCATATCAACCTCTCTTAAATCTGCCACCAACACCTTTCCCTTCCATCTCTTTCCCAAAACTAATAACTTTGCCTCTCCCTTTGAACACCTAGCTGCTTCCGTCTCTCTTCCATCAAACGCTACCACTTTATATTTTTCCCTTCCCTCTTCAACCTTGTAGGTACTTCTCTAACAACTTCCGATTCACCATTGTCATTCCAGCTCCGGTATCCGGTATGGCTTGCATGACCACAATTCCCTTTGCCAAACACCATACCGTCCGTAACCAAGGTCTCCTCCTCTCTATCTCCAACTTCTCTCCATCCTGTTCCACTGACATCATCCTCACCTCATACTCTTCTTCCCTTTCCTGTCTCCCTTTCCTATCCTCTGTTTCCTTATTCCACTCTGCCTCTATAACTAACCTCATTTCTGCAAATTTTCTATCTACCTTATCCAACGTCTCTCGAACACCATATTTTTTTTTTACTGTGTGGCCTGAATTATAATTGGCGGCCGTTTATTTTGTTATTTTTTTTGTTCCAAATAATTTTTTTTTTAAATTTTAATTTCACAAAAAAAGAGGTACCTATCCACATGAATCAGGAAAGTACGGAATGCACTCGATGGATTTATTTGGAATCGGTCGGAAGCATGAAGCCCAACAAGAAAGTTTGATAGGTAGGTAATCAATTTGTTTTGTGATCAAAATTCAATGATACCAAACTCACGGTTGTGGATGATCCATGCAGCACCCTCACACATCATAGGGAGCAGATAGTTCATTGATTAGAATTCATCGGTGACAGGCAGCAGAGAATGGATGATGGCCATTTAATGAAGCACCACAGCAGTAGAGAAAATTACCAAGCACAGTAATTGCAGATATTTGATCCAAAGCAGAATGCAATGACCCTAAACAGAATGGTGGGAAAGTGTTGCAGGAGCAGCACAACCACAAGTTTGGGAAAAAGAATATTTTTCTTCATCTACCCACGCTTCCTCAAGCAATCCCTTATCATCCAGACTCACCAAATAGGCCTATTCTACTCCTGTCCACATCTCTTCTCCAAATCTCTTCTCCACGTCCGTATTCTTTTCTTTACCTCGATCCCCTCTAACCCTATTTATCCAAAACCTCCTTCACTTCTGTTACCAACTCCGGCAACTTTCTCACCCATCTCTCCAGTACTCTGCTCGATACTGGCTGGGTCGCCATAAACGTGACTTATATTTGACTTACCACAGTTATCTCTCGCTTCATCTGACTTTAAGACCTGAATTTCTTGCACTCACTCAGTGGTGTGGTGACAACACTAAATATCACAGTCACCACACCAAAAGATGATAATTAATCCTATCAAACTCAACCCTGTTTTCCTGTGTTTATTAAAACAAAAGAGAAAAAAAGAATTTTGTGAACAGATTTCTGACAAAACATAACAGATATTTCACTTGTTTAATAAACCATCAATCAGTCCACATTTAACTGAAGACTCCACACTTCAACTTTATCCCATCAGTAATCAGCAGGAGCACGGCCAACCCTATTGTCAATTCCTTTCAACAGACACCTGAAGCGAACCTTGAGTCGTCCAAAGGAATTTTCGATTGTCTGCCGGGTTTGGGCGTGTACATAGTTGTACTAATGTTGGTCAGCAGGAAGGTTGGCTGATGAAGGATAGGTAGGGTTTCATTAATGATGGAGATAGCGGAAAAGCAGAGTCCCCCAGCAAAACGATTGGAACATGGCAGCCTTCTAGAAACAGGCTGTGCTCAGGCATCTGTCTGTGTAGTCTGATCATGACTTCAGGCATCCATGACCGGTTATACATAAGCATCATTGCAGCGACCAAGTGATCGAACGTTGATGTATGTGAATTTGTAGTTGGCGTCGCAAATGGCGAGCAACACTATGCTGTAGTATCCCATGTAGTTATAGTAGTCACGGGCATCTTCTTTCCTGGGTCTTACCTCGATGTGGCAACCATCGATCGTGCCGATGCACTGCGGGAACCCTAATTGTCGAAAACCATCAACTTCCTCTGGCAGCCTCTGTGCAGATGGAAAGTGGATTAATTTTTCACACAATGACTGGTTAAGAGCTGCGCTTTGCAGAATTACACACACCATTGTCGTTGATATTCCAAAAAGTCTAGCCACCACCCGCATTTCGCAATCGCTGGCAAGATAGAAGATGGCAATGGTGACATGTTTCTTTACTGGCATACATTTAAGGTAGTTGGTGTCCTTCTTCAGCAACTGAGCAGACAAGATTGCTACCAAATGATCGAACGAGCTGCGGCTCATGCGGAAATGTTCTTTCCATGCAGTGTCCGTGTAACTCGGGACTACTCGTATTTTTGCCACTAGTCTTCGGACCTAGGCCTGCACCACACGGTCCTTTTTTTTCCTGGATATCAGGAGCAGACACATGCGATGAGAGGCGTGCTTGAGATGCAGCCTGCATCTTGTTTCTTCTTCTTCTGGCACGACGTATGGCTTGAAAACAAAACTCCGTCACATCTGTAGCTTGAATGCACAACTGCATCCATGTTTGCAGGAATAAAAATGCATGCAATGCAATTGCAGGCTCCATTTTTTATCATTGATAGCCTTTACAATCTGGTGAAAACATACAAAACAAAAGTTAATCATGATTAATGCCCAATTCACACCTGAAAGTTAATCACGATTAAGTTAATCACGATGAATTTATCCTGATTAAATGCGCCTGTAATCAGCATAAACGAATGTAATTAACTTACATCATGATTAAAATTTCGGTGAGAAAAGGGTATAAACCCATGTAAGTTCAAATAAAGTAGGAAGATCTTCCACAAAAAACTCTATTGGTCATGCTTTGGTCAGGTTTATTTTCAAAGATAGAGGATGCAACCAAGTCAGTCCAAAAGCCTGCAGAAGGTTGTTTATTGCTATAATACTGCAGAATTGATCAACGTCTGAGGTCAAAGTTGCCAATTGGCACACGAATGCGACCGACAGCTGTTCTTATTCCTCAGACCTGGGGGGCTGGGTATGGTGCATGAGGAACTTCGGGCCCACCCCCTTTTCGAAGGGAATGCAGTCCCAATTTTGCACTTTTGTATGCAGAAGTTTGTTCGTTCATTCATTCGTTATCGTGGGTAATCGGAGGGATTCAAGACATGCGTTATTTATAGCTAAATATTAATTTATCTACAGGTATCCCGTCACTTACTTGTCGGTACAGATGTCCGACAAAAAGAACTTATCACCTTAAGAGTTGAAAATTGTCTCAGGCTGTGGATTCGCATGCGTGGCGCGGAAGGGTCGAGACCCAGTCTGCGGTGCGTGCTCCCCGGATACATAAACAAAAGCTCAGATTTCGTGGCTTTAACATTTCCAAACAGCAGCCAATATGAGTTATCACGAATTGCACGTTTCTGGAACGTCAAGTACATCGGGGCCCAAGAGCTGATGCCAAAAAGAGGTGGGGTTACATGTGGTGATTTGATTAACATTGCGTGTCATTTTTCATAGGGGTGTAATGAGAGATTGAAAGTTGTTATAAAACCACGCATTATCCAAGGTTATTACTTTTATATTGGGGTGTAATGAGAGACTGAAAATTGTTAGCAAACCACGCAGCGATAGCTCTAATTTGTGTGCACACCATCATTGCAGCTGCATTCGCCTGAAAATTGCGGCCTGCTTAGGGAATTGCACAACTCTCGATACTCATTTGTGTTGCACCAGTTTGATGAATTCAGGGTGGTACTGCGTCTCTTGCCACTCAGTGTTCCGTCCGTTATTCTTTTTTTTTTTTTCGAACTGCAATTTGTCCATTTTCAATGCCAAATGTTTCAAACTTACGTCGCACAAATATCTCTCAGAGTGCCAAGACAGCTCGTGATCCATCCCTCCTTATCGCTAAGATCTCTGGGTCATCTAGATGCACAAGTTGCAGTGATCCAGTAGTGATTACTGGAAGATAACCGGATTGGAAGCAGGCTTAGCAGCCCTTTGTTCCGGTCCTGTACATAAAATTGGTCTAATGATACGCATAAATAAATGGGTAATTAAATAAATGAATAAATCAATCAACAAACAGATGTCGCAAGCCATCAGAACACATGCAGTGTTGTCGTTTTTTAATCCTTTTTGAAGCCGTCATCATCGACTACGGTGAATGGTTGGAAATTGAGACAGATAATTTCTGCACTCTCGTGATTTCATGGGCTCTTTCAGCTTGAATAGACCGGATGGGTGTTCATGACAATTGGTTGGGGATGGTTGGTTGAGGCTGTGGTTTCTTGGTAGGCTGCAATTGTGATTATTCCTGATGATTGTCATAAGGTGGTTCCTTAAATTGGAGGTCGTTGACTTATATGACCGCTTCAGTTTCGATTTATATGCTCTACATAGCAAATCGCTGCGTAGCCTGGGTCAGCTCACTGACGTGCCTCTCCGTGGCCAGATTCAACTCCAATTGGGAATTCTCTACTTTTTTGTCTAAATCGTCAGTGTTTTGGGTTGTGATGTCGAAATATCACTTGAATTCTCAACGAAAGCTGGAACTTGAAGCATGGAATCAGCATCGCTTAGAGCTGGGTGAAGGAAAACATTGCCATGTATCGGCAATACATAGAGTCCAATGGTGACACCTGTTGAGACTTTCCAGAGCGTTATTAGATAATCCCTCTGCAGCCCTCAAAATCATCAATTTGACAAGAACCTTGTCCCTGATGAGTGCTAGTGGGATTTGGGGCTCCTTGCTGACTCTGCTGCGCTTTTGTGGGACCTGCTGATTTTGGACATCAACTGGTGCTGCCGATGATGCTGTGCACTCAGCTTTCTGGTGGCGGAATTTGTCCACAAAACCAGCTACGTGTCTGGTGGTCAAAAGATAAACATGCTTGTTATCTTCAAATCGGACAAGAAGGTGATCCCCTTTGCGGACAAAGCAGGACTGCCCTTTTCCCAACTTAGCGTTTTCGTCTCTGGTGGTCCTCTAGGATCGGCTCTCCTTGTTCCTGTGAGGTAGGTTTGGTGCCACAAGAGGAATGGTGCCAATTTATCGCTCGTATACCAATTGTTGGTAATAATCTTCAGACCCTGCCCGAGAATTCTTTGAATTAGGAAAACGACCACCCGTTCTGAAAGGGACAAGGTGTCTCCATACGGAATATCAAGGATTTGGTAAACATCCTGGGACACATACATGTGTATGTTCCAGGTGTACCCCTCTAGCTCTGGAAAGCTTGGGCAGGCCAGGAGAATTTGATCCCGAATCTCTTGCGTTTCGACTTTATGTACCTACTGTTTGAAAAACAGCCGACCTTTGGAACCCATGAGGGACTCATCTACTGCAAGCATATCGCCAGGGTCTAACATGTTCATGACATTTTCTCTGAACAAATCCATGATCCCGTCCACATGGGTTCATGGCTTCTCAGCATTCTGCAGTGGTGCAAATCTGATGAACTTCAGAATGGACTTGTTACAGATCGGCCTATGACCTTTGAGCAAAAGACTGGTGGACCTCCGGTTAGGATATCCAGAGACCAGTATGACTGAAGGTCATTATGGCGCTTTACAATTCAGTGAGTTGATTTAGGAAGAGAAATGTGTACATCTCTGGAATTATGACTTCGTGCCATTTCAATCCATTCAGCAGCATATTTGCTGGATGGACGGCCAAAGAAAGCAGCAGCCCTCTGATTCGTCCAGTCGCACAAATTCGAAAAAATTTGTGGGGTTAAACTTCTTCAAGTGCAAAATTTTCATTTCTGCACTCTTCATTGGAATTAACGAGCACGATGCTACCTAATTTAAGAGATTCTTTGTCCGAGCATGATGGCACCAAGGCGCCAACATCTAAAAATTGAGGATGCATCATGAGTGCATAAGAAATTTTTCATTATTTTGGCCAAAAAAGCAAAAAATAGGTTTTCCCTAGGCAGCACGAAAAAATTGAAAAAAAAAAGAAAAAATGTTTGAAAAAAAAAGAAATAAAAAATAGGACAACAGAGTTTGCCCCCTCGACTGAAATAAACTCCCAAACAATGCAAATCATTCAGCTGGTTGGCTCTGTGTATAAAAAAGGCCGGGATGAAAGGTAATTCAAGCTAACACATAAATATCCCCTTGTGACGCGGAAACCAGAGCATAGAAGAATAAGTATTCCGACTTCGCGTCGTCCATGTTGAATTTTGCTTCCATGACAAAATCCAGAAGATGGCAGTGCGATCGATAGCAATGAAGGAAAACGCAAACTGCATTTGCAAACACTGATTGCCATACAGCAGAGTTTTGGTCGAATCTGATTATGCGTGCCTTCAGACCATTTTCTGGGTGTTTTTGGTCATATTCTCGGCCATTCGTAGCTGTTTGTTCTAGTATGCACTTCAGGATATTTATGGATGTTTGTAGGGTGCACTTTCGGCCATTTGTGGGTGCACTACACATAGCTGGTTTGGTGACATTTAGCAGCGGGATTTGCCGCGGGTGCTTGACACCTTCGGCCTTTCATGGACATCTGACAGTCGTCTGTTGGCAGCCGGATGGTATGGTCCCTGAAAACTGGACAGCCGGACAGCCCTGCATGGAGAAAAACACCCTCTTCTAATAGCCGGACAGGCCCAGGCAGGGCCCGGACTGGCGCGGACAGCTGCCGGACACTCCTGGACAGGTGCTGGACCGGCCCTAACAGGTGTCGGACACTCCGGGACAGGCTGGACACCTGTCGGACATGCCCGGACAGGTGTCGGGACACTCCCGGACAGGTTCCTGTCCGGCACACCGGACGACTGCCTGTCCGGTCTGTTCGGCAGCTCTTCGGGACTGTCCGGAACCTGTTCGGTCTGTCTGGCACCTGTCCAGGAGTGTCCAGCACCTATCCGGGCTGGTCCGGCTCCTGCCCGGGCAGGTTCGACACCTTCGGGCCGGTCCGGCACCTGTGCAGGCGTGACCGGCACCTGTCCGGGTAGCCTCCGGACACCCTGAGAACATTTGAACCAGAGGATAGCCAAAAAATGCAACAATGTTTTCCGTGGAACATTTTTTTTCGAATATGGTTGTGCAAGCCGAATGCAAGGATATCTATTGTTCAATTTCAGAAGAATTCCCATCGTTTTGTCGAGAAGTTAAGCTTCGACATGCAACGTCTGGCTGCACTTACCCCTCTTGATTACTTCAGTCTTTTCTGTTTTCCTCAACAACTGGCTCTTCTACCGTCCCCTCTTTAATGAGTTCAAATTCTTCAAATGTAAAACTCTATCACCTGAGCCTAACTAGTTTCATCATCAAATCAGTCAACCTTTACCTATTTATTTTATAGACAATAAAATAGCAAAAACATGTATTATTTTAACATAGATTTAACCATGAATTTCTAGTAGGTAAACAAGGCTTCAACAATTCACTTTGTCTCCTCTTCATGAGAACAGACTTCACAATCAGTTTTGGGTTCAGGTTGATGCAGCACTTCCCCCCTCACAGACCATGAAACCAAGTACTTGTCAATGTCTCTCCACTCGAATTTGTGTTGATTTTTCTGAGCACTTTCCTCTAGTCGTCGAATACAAGCCTCCTCAAATGTTACGATTCCAACTGGGCAAAATGTTCATCCACCTTCAGTCTTTACCAGCTTGAAGATAGGGACATCGGTAGCTTCCAACCAAATGATAATTAGGTGCCCACACCCACAGCAAAACACCAGCCAACTTTGCTAGCTGTTGAACGTCTTGTCCGCCTTGGGTAAGGGTAGGCCTAAGTAGGAAATGATTCTCCAGTTTCTATCTCAGATGACACCGCCCAAGTCCCTTCAAACACCAGGAAAACGTCGGTGCCGATAGCGTCAAATCCAAAATCAAAATCAAAAATATGTACAAGCCATTTCATGAAATTCAAACGTCGAATTTCCACATTGCCAAATCATACTTCTTTCGAAGTTTCGTAATCTGCAATGCATGGAAACCGTTTGGAATGTCTCCGAAAGCACAACAGAGAAGTCTGAGTGGCTTTCGCCGTCTGTGAGTGGAACCACCTCCTATTGCTTTTCACCTGTTGAACACTTGGAAACGTTTTTCACCTGTCAAAACTTTGGAACGCTTTTTGGGAAATCTGTTAGAGCTTGTGCACTGAAATTTCGGCACACTAGAGACCACACGATCCCGGAGGGCAACGCGAGGCCCGATTTTTGAATTTCGGCCTTTTGAACTCTTGCCCTTTAGGTACCATACTTTATCTGGGCTCTCTGTCTCCACCAGCACAGTTGTCTGAAACAACTGTCTTCATCTGGCAAACCATTCTCTCCAAACAAATCTGTGTCCCACCCTCCCACCTAGAGGAATAGAAAGAGGAAAAATTAGCACATTCAATATGCCCACCGTTACACACCCCCCTTAAAATGTGCTAATTTCTCACCTCTCCCTATTCCTCTAGATCACTCACAAACTCACTCACCTCCTCCTATCAAGTAACTCCTCATGAACCCCCATTCCCTCAGCCTCTAGAAAAGAAAACTCCGCAACACATATTTTCATCAATATCAAATTCAAAATTAGAGCGCCTAGTTTAAATTTCGTCAACCAACATTTCATCAATTATCAATAACAAATGACAGAAAGTAACAAATAACACCATCAACTTCTATTAAATCCAAATAATCACATAATCATTAAATCCAAATAATCAAATTATCACTTTAAGACATATAACCACAATATAAAACTTCACACTTAGTAATTAATTTTTCCGAGCTAACCAAAATTCACTTAGACCCTACTAACAAAAGAACTTCTTCAATACACATCGAAATAACAGTCTTCAATTACCTGAGTTCATATTCAATTATTGTTTAAAAAGCACTGTCTAGTTTTCTCAAAAATGAACAATTTGACGTTATCTGGGCAAGTTTTTTTTCCCGGGATGCCCTGCCTACCCATGTCATACACCCCATCACCCACTCCTCAAAGTTCTATTTTCCCAAACATGTAAAATTTCAACATAAACTCCTAACAAATTTATTCTCCCCACAGAAAAACAAAACTCGACCTAATTCACACACTCCTCAAATTTCAGTCTTTATTCCCTGAGAAATTTAATATCTTCCCAATGAACTTCATAAATGCATAAACTGAAATAAGTCTCTGGGCAAGTTTTTCCCACAGGATGCCCTCGTCTACCTGTAAAACCAACGGATTTTTAGGAATCTAGAGACCCAGCCACCACATGTACTCCTTACCTCCTGCCCCCTCGACTTCCTGCCTCAACCCTAAACATACCTTCACCTCATCCCTCTCTCCTTTTGCTAACTCTCTCACCCTCCTAAAATTTTTCTCACGTTCAAACAACTCTATTGCCACTCTCGCCACTACCTCTCCTACACTCTCTGACCCCAATCACGAGAGATGAATGCCATCGTCCTGTAACCGCATTTCCTGCCAACCTATATCCTCTACATCCAAATACTTCCATTCCTTCCACATTATCAACTTCCTCAACTCCCAATTCACCTCTCTGCACTGCTTCACTCCCCAAAACCCTATGTCCTGCCTTATTTATTACCAAACCCACCAACACTATACTTATCCTTTTGTGCAAACTTGTTCCACACCCAACTATTGTATCACACCCAACTAGACCAGATGAAGAGGGTTTAGGCACTTTGGGAAGGTGAGCAGTGGGGCAACACACTACGTTTCGAGTGACTGCAATGCCAACATCGCATCCTGCAGGGAGAGGGCATTTAAAAGGAAGATTTGGAGCTGATCAATCCCCTCTAGTTTCTCCTGCAAGATTCCAATTTGTCTTTCAATAGTAGCAAGTCTATCTTCCAGACTGATCATTTTTGCAATGCTCTCAGGTCCACCGAGAGAATTTGTGAGGCTCGGGGTGAAAGTTCAGCTGCGGGACCCTTCTGAACAAAACCAAATATCATGCAGTGCGATAAGAACAAGAAATTGAAAAACATTGGTTAAAACGAAGAAAGACGTGGCTTAGGTATAAAAGATAGTGGTGAACAGTTTTAATGCTAAACTGTACAAACTGAATCGAGAATGTTGTTGGAAATTGCTGTTTGTCCAAATTGGAAATGTCCTTGCCAATGTTTTCCCATTTGAAGTGTAGGAGCAAGGAGCCGTTGAGTTTTGAAGTTTCATCACGATGTTTGCTGGCTTTCTTTTGCTTTCCAGCATCAGAACGGAAACGGGAGCGACGTGAACGGGAGCAGGAGCAATGTGGTAAATGTAGCTAGCTCTGTTTTGACAAAACAATGCCGTTTTCATTTCTGCTGGTTTTTGGAATTTGGGGGAAATGAGAACAGACATTGGAGGGTAAATAAAAACGGGGGGCATTAATTTAAAAGTATGTCATTTTCTACAATGCAAGTTCATTAAGACAGCCTACAATGCCAAAACCTCATGCTCAACTCAAACTCAACCATGTGTTATGTGAAGGTATGTCTCAGTGCAGCCACTTCCAAACAATTTGGCCTGAGTAGGTACCTACTAAATGTTTTGTTTCATTCATCTCTTACGAGAAGGTACAGCAAATTATCAGGATGGGCCTCAATCGGGGTAAGAATAAATGAAAAGCACTTTCCACGAGGGACTTTTGAATCCATGGACAAGCTCTTGGACATGCCTGTGCTCCATTTTACAAATGCTCTTCTGAGCGGGTTTCAAAAATACAGTTTCAACTTTCATGACATAAACCAATTTGAGCAGTACCTAAGAATGTCGGCATCCACTCAAAAGCAATGAAAGGTGAAACGGTTAAAAAGGCAACATTGTTGTGTAACACTCAGCTCAGTGTATAACTATTTCAGAACTTTACGCATGCCGCTCTGCAACTGCATAAGGTGCCAGGCAGCTTTTTTGCATACCCCGCCTCCCCCTCTCGTCAGCCCTGAATGCTCATGGTTTCGTGGGCTATCTCAGGTCGAATTAACCGTGTGGGTGTTGATGAAAATTTGCTGGGGATGGTTGGTTTAGACTGTGGCTTTTGGTAGGCTGCAACTGTGAATATTCCTGGATGTATTGCTATTAGGTGCTTCCTTAAATTTAAAGTTGTTGACTTTTATGACCACTTCGGTTTAGCTTACTCTCTCTACACACCACAGCAAGTCGCCGAGTACCCTGGATCAGTTCACTGACATAGGCCCTACCTCTGTTCACTGACACACTTTGTAGTGGTCCTGCTGGAAAATTACCACATTGGAAGCAGGGTTGGCAACCCTTTGTTCTGGTACGTAAAAGAAATCAAATGATAAAAAAAAACAGGTGTTGCAAGGCAGCAGACTGTGTGTGCGTTGTGGTCTTGCACATCTTTCTTGAAGCAGTCATCTGGAACTGTTGTGAATGGTTGGAAATTGAGACAGATCATCTCTGCAATGCTCTCGTGATGGTTGGTTGGCAGGTTGAGACTGTGGCTTCTTGGTAGGCTGCAATTGTAATTGTTCCTGAATGAATTGCCATAAGGTGCTTCCTTAAATTCGGGATTGTTGACTTTTATGACCGCTTCAGTTTCAATTTACATGCTCTACATACATACGCACCACAGCAAATCGCCGAGGTGTGTAGACCCTGGGTCAGCTCACTGACATACCTCTTCAACATGCAGCCAGATGCAACTCCAATTGGGAATTCTCTTGTCCATTTTTGTCTAGGCCTAAATCGTTAGCGTTTTGGGTTGCGGTGATTGGAATATCACTTGGAAATCTCGGCAAATTCTGGAACTTGAAGCATGAAATCAGTATCACTACCAGCGGCATTATCCAAGGCTGAGACGGAAAAGCTTGGGCCACATTCTCCATCACTTCCACTGCTAACATGTGTCAACTCTGGATGGGTGTAATTGATGCACACTTGTAAAAATGCAGCATCATTGACCTCCGTAATGGGAAGAGATTAATTTGTGCATGCTCGCACAACACTTGTAGTTCGATGCTTGGAGTCAGTAGACCAAGTGGGAACTGGATGGCATGCATCACAACACTTGTTGCATGCACTCGGGTTTTTTAAACATTGCCATGGCTTTCCATATAATACAATGGTGACTAGTGTTTCTAGACTATGGCCTCGGTTTTGCACCTGTCGATGAGGCTTTCCCTCTGCAGCACCCATCACATTCTTGTTTGTAGGCACCAGATGACCCCAAATCACAAGTTAGCCAGAAACTGGTGTGTGTTGTCCTTGACAATCCTTGTACTGTCGGTGATTGCATATCCTGAAAGCTTCAAGTCAAACTCTTGTGGGCCCTGGCTAATTGGCCAATAATTGGTCCATTTCACACTCCACTCCGCCTCATGTCCCATTCCAGCACTGGAGATGGCCAACATCCCGCTGCAGCAAAGCTTGCCGTTTGCTACTGATCAATAGCTGATCCTGCAGCAAAGCATGCTGATTCTGCTCCAAAGCATGCTGATTTTGCTGCAAAGCATGCTGGTTGCTACAACAGTTTCCAGTCCTCTCCACACTGATGTGCACAAGTCGCTGGGGTACGATGTCGCTCTATGCAGAATGTAAATCTCGGCTGGTGCTGGTTGCATCAGTCTCATAGTTGTTGCCGGACATGGCCACCAGAACTTTGTTGAGGCAGTTAGTTTCTATTGGCCCGCCATCTTGCTTTGGTCGATCGAATGGATGGCAATCTCCTCCAGGCTTTGTCTTCTCGGTGCATTTTGCAGCATCATTTGACCATTTTGCACCATTTGACCATGCATGATTTGAGAGCAGATCGTGAAGTTAGGACAATAAATAGGCCCATGTGGCCCGTTGTGCGTATATCATGCTGCATGCCACCACCTCCAAAACCGCCACCCTGGCATGCTTTCATTAGCTGAGCATCATAGTTTGGAAGTCAAAGGTATCATAAGTCATTGGCATCAAGTTATATGTATCGGAAGGTCTCGTGAGATGACCGATTGGCAGAAAATGCAATATGAGGATTATGAAACTGCTGATCTGTGCATTTTATTATTATTATTATTGACAATTAATTTGCAAGACACAGTCCGGCGCAAATTAACAAGGACAAATACATTCCTCGAAATACGGCTCTACAGCCTCGTCGTACAAAAAAAGTCACAATGAAATTAAACCAAATTTGGAATCAATGCTCCTGCAACAATGAGACATCTAGAGGGCCATAGAGAATATTTCTTCTGAAGGTGTTTGAACTGATATTACTTCCATTTCCAAAGGTTCTTGCATCCAGGGAGTTCCACTCTCGCACTGTTCTAGCAACAAAGGGAAACTTCCCAACATCCCTACAGACAGGTCCACATCTCAATTTGAATGCGTGATCGTGTCTACCTAAATAATCAGGGGGTAATAAGCTTTCTTTAATACTTGACCAACCACCTATGTTGTTTAGCCCCTTAAAAAGACCCACCAACCTAGACGCCTTTCTACGCTTGGCCAATGAGACCCAACCAAGAGCAGTCAACAAATTGGACACACAACGAGAAAATGAATAGCAACCAGTAACAAAACGTGCAGCCCGTCTTTGCACCCTCTCAAGTTTCTCAACCTCTACCAGGTGATAGGGATCCCAGGCAGCAGATGCATATTCCAGCAGAGAGCGAACAAGAGCAAAATAAACTTTTTCTTTGACGATTTTGCTCGCCCTAAAAAACGCACGCCTGACAAAAAATAGTGCCGAGTTTGCTTTACTAACAACATTTTCAATATGTTTACTCCAACTCAAAGTTTTTGTGAAAGTAACACCAAAGAATTTTGCATCATGACTTTGATGCATCATCGCCATGATCTGCTGTCACCACATTGATGCATCAGTGCACTGATGTGGTGATGTTCTTGAATAACCTACGAGGGTGGTTACCAATGTAATGAGCCTAACTGTGTTCTAGATGTGCTAGAAGCTTGAGATTTCACCCGCCTGTTACGCCTTCTCTGTGTAGTTTCCACCCAAGTTTATGCACTTCTGCCATCAGCTTCAGAAACCTGTCCTTGTAAAACGATACAGGCTGCTCAGAAAACCAGGTTGTGACTGCATTTTTCAGCTCATCATCACAGGAAAAATGCCTTCCTTTCAGATCCTTCTTTAATGCCGGTAACAAATGATAGTCTGATGGCGACATCGGGCGAATAAGGAGTGTGGTGCAGGATTTCAAAATCACAGCTGCTTGCACACTTTGTGGCCGCATCGCTTTTGTGTTTTGTGTGCGGGAGCATTGTCCTGCAGCAAGAGGACTCCTTTCCGCAGCATACCCCGTATGTTTTCTTTGATTTTGTCCCTTAATTGCCTGAGCAGGTCGGCCTAACGGATAGGGGGAAGTGGACCGAATGTTGTTTGGGCAGAATGAATTTTAGGCCGAATGGACTTTAGTCCGAACGGCATCTGGTCCGAATTGGTTTTGGTCAGAATGGCTTTTGGTCCGAATTGACTTTTGATCGAATGAACTTTAGTCCGAACGACGTTTGCTCCGAATGGGTTTTAGTCCGAATTGTTTTTAGTTCGAATGGTTTTTAGTTCGAACGCTTTTTAGTTCGAATGGTTTTTAGTTCGAATGGTTACAAGTTCGAATGCGTTTTAGCCAGAATTGTTTTTAGTTCGAATGGTTTTTAGTTCGAATGTTTTTTGGTTCGAATTGCTTTTGGTTCGAATGTATTTTAGCCCGAACGAGTTTTGCACCGAATTGGTTTTAGTTCCAGTGGCGTTTGGATCGAATGTCGTTTGCATCGAATGTGAATAAGAACGAAAAATTTCCTAAAAGTCTGGCTTTTGCGCTGTGGTTGTTATGTTGGTTTAATCCAAAACATCAGCTTCAACATTGCATAAAATGGGTCGGGATATTTGTTGGGGATGACATTTAAACGCCAAAAATTGTCTGACTTATCGAAACACAACCTAACCTAACCTAACCCGTTCACCCAGATAAAACAAACAAGAGAGGCGGTTGCAAGATGTGGAACTGTTCAGATTCAAAACAAACTATCTCCATCTGCGCAGTCTTGTGCGGAAAAATTCAGAATCTGCCAAAGTTTAACGTCAACAGCCGAGAAGAATGGACAGTGGGTCGAACTGAAGTTTGTTCGAATGCCACTTGGACAGAAACCAAATTACTTCGAATCGTATCTGGATCGAATGTGCATTAGACCGAATGGCGATTAGTCTGAATGCGTTTTACTCCGAGTGGTTTTTAGATCGAATAACAATAAGATCGAATGATTTTTTTGGTCGAATTGCATTTGGATAGAATCTTGTTTTGCCAGAATGTACTTTACTCCGAACGGCGAATAGACCGAATGCGCATTGGTCCGAACGGTTTTTAGATCGAATGGTTTTTAGATCGAAGTATTTTTAGTTTGAATGCATTTTAGTTCGAATGGTGATTGGATCGAATTTTCGGTCTTCCATTCGATCCAAAAACCATTCGATCCAAAGTACATTCTATCCAGGTGCGTTCCCCCCGGCCTAACACTGTCCGTTGATAGTTTTGCCATGTTCCAAAAAATCTAAGATGACAGACACCCTTGCAATCCCAGAAAACTGAGATCATTATTTTTCCTGCTGTTGGCTGAGTTCGGAACTTTGTTGGAGGTGCTTCACCTGGTTTTCTCCACTGCATGCTTTGTTGTTTAGTTTCAGGATCATAATAATGAACCCAGGATTCGTCTTCAGTGACAACTTGTTCAAGCAATCCATCAGGATTATCACAAAAGCGCTCCAGAAGTTCGGCCACACAATCAAGCCTGTGCTGCTTCTGAGGGGGTGTTAGCATTCGCGGCACCCACCGGGCAGACAGCTTTCTCAAATGCAGTTCACTGTGCAAGATATGATCTGGGGCTTTTCGGCCTATCTTGAGGATTCCCTCCAAATTTTTGACACTCACTCGTCGATCTTCCATCACCAATTTTTCCACACGAGCCACATTTTCCTCATTTGTGGCAGTTTTTGGCCTTCCTGGACGTGGCTCATCCTGAACATCTGTCCTCACTCCGGCCGCACTTAACTTGTTGTGACCAGTCTTTCACAACTTTATAGGACGACCCAGAACCTGCATGCACCTCAGCCATCCAATTTAAGATTTATTTAGGAGTTTTTCCCGCCATAGTCAGAAATTGAATCACACAGAGGTGCTCGATTTTATCCATTTCTGTAACAAATCCAGAGACACAACAATTTACAGTGCTCGTGCTCAGAAGTAACTCAAACTGCAACCAGGCATCTGTTTTTATTTGCGTGGCACCCAACAAAGGATAAATGAACGCAGCACAGGAAAAAAAGGATCAGTGACATCATTGCCTCATGGTCAGGCACATTACTTTTGGAACCGCCCTCGTACACTATCTGTTTGGGGCATCTGCCCCAAGAATGTCCCCACACCACGTTTGTATGGAATAGGGGTGTATTGATGCACCGAACAGCAAAATCCTTGAAAGGAGGAACATATTTTAGCAAAAAATCAATCGTTTATTCTTCGAATTTTTTGACATTACATACAACCCCTGTTCTGTGCATATCAAACTTCTGCAATTTGAACTTTAACGGGAGCATCGTGTGCAAGTTGTTGTTTAGTCGAGTTTCATTTCCCTAGATGGAGAGCAGCGGTTTCGTTTCCCTCGATGGAGAGCAGCGGTTTCGTTTCCCTCGATGGAGAGCAGCGGTTTCGTTTCACTCAATGGAGAGGAGCGGTTTCGTTTCCCTCGATGGGGAGCAGCCGTCCCTCGATGGAGAGCAGCCTTTTGTTTACCTCGATGGAGAGCAGCCGCCGTTTGTTTCCTCCGATGGAGAGCAGCAGTTTGTTTCCCTCGATGGAGAGCAGCCACCATTTGTTTCCTCCGGTGGAGAGCAGCCGTTTGTTTCCTCCGATGGAGAGCAGCAGTATGTTTCCTCCGATGGAGAGCAGCAGTTTGTTTCCCTCGATGGAGAGCAGCCACCATTTGTTTCCTTCTGTGGAGATCAGCCGTTTGTTTCCTCCGATGAGAGCAGCAGTATGTTCCTCCGATGGAGAGCAGCAGTTTGTTTCCCCCGATGGAGAGCAGCCGCCGTTTGTTTCCTCCGATGGAGAGTAGCAGTTTGTTTCCTCCGATGGAGAGCAGCAGTTTGTTTCCTCCGATGGAGAGCAGCAGTTTGTTTCCCTCAACGGAGAGCAGCCGCCGTTTGTTTCCTCCGATGGAGAGCAGCAATTTGTTTCCCCCGATGGAGAGCAGCCGCCGTTTGTTTCCTCCGATGGAGAGCAACCGTTTGTTTCCTCCGATGGAGAGTAGCAGTTTGTTTCCTCCGATGGAGAGCAGCAGTTTGTTTCCTCCGATGGAGAGCAGCAGTTTGACTCTGCCCCCCAGTACCGGGGTCTGGGGCGGAGCCCCAGCGGGGTTCCAAGGGGCAGAGCCCCTGGCGGGGGGCCTGGGGGGCGGAGCCCCCCAGAAGCCGAAGAAATTTTGAAATTTAGGCTACATTTTCGGTGCTGAATTTGTGTTCTCAAGGCCAAAATCATATGCCAGAGACAGTGACAGTCACTTTATCTTTTTGAGTTCTTCTTGTTCGACTTCTTCTTGAAAATTCCCTGACTTTACCCATTTCTTGTGGAAATTTCCCTGACTTTTGCATAAAGAAAAAAATTCCCGACAATTCCAGGTTTTCAAGAATGGTGGACACCCTGATTTGGCTCTAAATTCTGAGCACGAATTTGGTATAAAATTCTTTTTAATTTCCTTTTTGAAAATGACATAATATTGTTTGTTGATGTAGGTAGCCTAGTTTTCCACTGGCAGAAACAAAACAGTTGAACAGAACATGATTGCTTACTGGCTGGTCCCTTTAAGAGAAAAAGAGAGAAAAAAGAATAAGGCTGCAACTATTTGCGTGTTTTGAATGGGAGAGAACAAAGAAGAAAATAGATTCTCTGCTGCTGCCCCTTCCTGCGATAATCAGTCTCTTCTGATATTGGAGAAAACATGAGACACCGACTGAGACAGAATTTACTGCAACAAGGAAATCAGCTTCTGGTTCGCTGCATAAACTCCAAGTTGGAGTTTGTGCAGTGAATACTCCATAACTTAAGGCTTGGGGTGAACTGGAGAGTAAGGCATTCATATCGTGTATTCCTGACTCTCCACCACCTCCTGAAAGAAACATGAATAGGTAAAATAAATCAATACTTTGGCTTTGGTTGGAAATTGGAATCTCGCCTCCTCCAAACGGAGAAAACTAAACATATTGTGAAAATGTTTGAGCTTGAGCACCAGTTGTCACCATCTGTGCTGATTTCCTGTGACCAGCCAATAGCCATTGTCTGCAACATCCAAAGAACTTTTGGCATTTGACTGGTCTGATCAGTTGTTACCATCTGTGCGACTACTGCGACTGTGCGGATTTCTTGTCACCAGCCAATAGCCACAGTCTACAACATCTAAAGAACTTTTGGCATTTGACTGGTCTGATCAGTTGTTACCATCTGTGCGACTACTGCGACTGTGCGGATTTCTTGTCACCAGCCAATAGCCACAGTCTACAACATCTAAAGAACTTTTGGCATTTGACTGGTCTGATCAGTTGTTACCATCTGTGCGGATTTCCTGTGAGCTACGGGCTACCCCTGGTCAGTGACCCGGTCACAAACATTCACAGAGGCTTTTGAGCAAAGTGTGGATCATCATGGAGTTCCAACTATTGCGACAGATGTGGAGAGTTTTCATGCTGATATTGCTGATAATTTCAGAAATTTGCTCTGACTGCGACATTGTGATAAATGAGATCAATTCAAACGATCCTACGAAACCAGAAAAAAACGAGTTTATCGAACTGGCAAGAGTGTGCAGTGGACAGCCATATCCAAGTCATTCAGTGTCACTACAAGGATACAAAATCCTTGGTTTGTCCTGGACAACGACCAGAGGTTTCACAGTCAATTTAGTTGCCAATTTGTGGAACAGCAAACTCCATGGCAAATATTTTGTGTTTGGAGGGACAGGAGTAGATATTGTTGACTTGGGCATCGCAAATGGAAATGTGAAGTCCCACACCAAATTTACGAAAGGCTCACAATCATTGTACTCCTTCATCCAAAATGCCAACAAAAGGCCTGCGGCCATAGCCCTGGTTTTTGACAAATCAGGATTACCAGATATTGATCTGAGCAAGCAAATGCCATTCTTGATAACAACATCACCAACAGCATCAAGATGCATCTAAAAGATTTAATCATATATGGTAGAAGAACATCGACTTCTGAATGCCAAATTTTTGAGTTCCTTCATGATGACTATGCACCTGGGTCACGCTATTTGCTGCGTGACTTTGACGCAAAACTTGGGCCAGATTATAGCCTCAATCGGTGTGGGCTGGAAATCTTACCGTTTTCACCAAAAACCTACAAATTGGGAAAGCCAACACCTGGGAATGACAATGATTGCACGGGGATACATTTCATCTTGGATGACCATATTCTGGAGGTGATGGACCCAGTAAATCCCATTGCAGATCATCCACATCCAACTGGATGCTCATCCCAAATTCCAGCTCCGATTATTCAAGCAATTAGAGTGGAGGCATATGAAAAGGCAGTGCAAACCCAAATCACAGCCAAGGAATTTGGTCATTTTTGCCCATTAGAATTAAGATCATACGATGCCGATTTGGAGGATGAAATAGAATTATCAAACACGAGAAAAAGAAAACTCAATGAGACAACAGATGACATTCAGGAATGGGAAACAACGACTCACTTCAAACAGGAATGGTTGGATTCCATTGAAAAATACCAAAGAAATCTTTTTCCTTTGAACATTTTGAAAAAGCCAGATGTTCAAGTGTGGTTTGAGTACCTGCCAAATGAAGACAACCTGACAAAGTCACACTTCCAGTGCAGACTTTGCAATAAGTACTATGATAAATTTCATTTGGACACTCGATATAGACCTAGATTGGCAGCCCCTTTTTTAGGGAATAAGTATGATAAAAATCAGGAAAAGATCAAAGAACATCCAGATCTTGGTGGACATCGAGAGGTTGTTCAACAGCTCAAAAAAACGCCACCAGTCCCAGCTGGAAAATGAATTCCAAATGATTCAAGAGAAGCAGGAGATGGAAGATGAAGGTTATTACAAAGTTACTATGAGAATGATTCGTTCAGTATTCGTGGAAGTGAAATCAAACATCCCATTTGATAGTCATCGACATATTGTGCTTTTGCAAAAACGGAATAGCCTAGACATGGGAATCCACCACTATGAAAAAAATGCTGCAATCAGAATGACAAGTTCGATCAGTGAAGAAATGCACAACATTTTACTGACGCCTGATTTCACAAGGTGCCCCAATCTCAGTAATTGTTGACTCATCCACTGACACTTCAGGATCACATTACTTGATTGTTTACTTCCAGACATTGGAGGATGAACGGCCGATACTTTATTTCTACCGACTGATTCTACTTGATGCTGATGAAAGTGCAGTGGGCCTTTTCAGATCATTTCTAAATGCAGTGAAATCAGAAAAGAAAGACCTCTACACCTACTTCTCCAGGAAGCTTATTGGCTTTGCTTCAGATGGAGCTTCAGTTATGCTGGGGAAAAATAATGGTTTGATACGAAAATTTGAGGGAGAATTCAACAGGACTCTCTATGCCGTTCATTGCATGGCACATAGGCTGCATTTGGCTCTGAGGAAGCCATTTGATAAAGTTCAGGAGCTTGTCGCTTTTGAAAATACCATCAATGCAGTCCACAACTTCTACAATTCCAAAGGTCACAAGAGAAAGGCTCATTTGAGGGCAATGTCACACACACTGGGGGTTGATATTGGTGAGATTGGATACATTTTCAAGGAACGTTGGATCTCATCAGAGTACACGGCTATAAAGCAGTTTCAAAAGTCATGGCTCTTGATCAGGGAAGACCTCGAAGCCATCAGTGTCGATCCCGAATTTAATGGCGATACAAAGGCAACTGCAACTGGATTGTACAAACAGATTGGGAGCAGGCTGTTTGTCCAAATTCTGCATTTTCTACTCGATTTGCGTTTCACATTTTCAAACTGTAACCAAGAGATGCAGAAGAAGGCTGGATTGTTAATCGGGATGGAAGAAGTGAGGGAACATCTGTTGCAAACTCCAAGAGAGATGACGACCAGGAATGGCGGAAACTTGATAAAGTTCTTCCGATGTTAAGTGCTCAGAAACAACCCGTGGAGCTTGCACAGAGAATCAGTTCATGACATCCGAATCAGTGAAATGGAAAGGGAAGGAGCTGATGAAATCAAAATCATATCTTGGCAACTTCCGGTCTGATTTTATGGAACGTTAATAGAGGAAATTAACACAATACTTTCCCCTTGGAAAATTGAGTGCTTTTCAAGTGTTTGATCCAAAGAACATTCCGTCCTACAACAGAAGTTTCGTTTTACGGATCACAAGAACTAGTGGACTTGTGTAATATTTTTGGATGGCAATTCTACTCACTTTGGGAAGACTGGCAGACACTATTGAGGAGCTTAATTACTCATCAAGATTTTTGTCGTCAACGACTTAATGCAGCCCAGACGTTCTGGTCCTTTTTCTTAAAAAAGACTGACGTGGCCTGGACAGAAAACTCCAAAAACTTGATAAGAACAGTGATGGTTACTACCCATTGGCAGTGCAGATGCAGAGAGGGGGTTCTCAGTTATGAATCACATCAGGGGCAGCAGAAGATCACGTCTCTTGCCAGAGAATCTGGACAAAATTATGAGAATACGGATAAATGGACCGGACAAACTCGAAGAATTTCCAGCTGCCAGATATACAAAACATGGGTTAAAGCAAACCACATAGGTCAGATGATCCTCAACAACGGGCCAAAAACCAAAGTTGGACTTGGAGGAAGGTGATGGTGAAGATGGGGACAAGCAGTATTTTCCAAAAATTACTCTGTTCTGAGGCGAATAATGCTTGTGGAGCAGGTCGATGGCCGCCCATGGGGGTGATTTTCAGAATGGTGGAAGTGAAAGAATAAAGAACACCTATGTACATGTTGTGTCGTCCTATCACCTAAAAAGTGAGATGAAACCAAAACCAATCACAAATCATTGGGAAAGGGGGGGGGAAACCAACCTTCTCAATTCAAAAGAACCTTCTCTTTTTGCATTTCTGCGAAAAACTACAAAACTACATGCAATATAACATACACTACCTACACTGTTATTATTTCTTATTATTATCGGAAATTTTGCAGAATTAGAATTGAGAAGCCGGTGGCAAAGTCAGTAAATGGTGAGCCACCCTTCCCCTCTTTCTCCAGTTGTGAATAATAGCACGGAAAACGAACGAACCTTCTCTGCTATCGATCATGGCGGTTGCCAAAATGCCATCCTTGAAGCGTCCCCTTGGCCAGAGGAGACCTTCCAAGAGGGTTCCGTGGCAGCCAGGTTACCTGTGGGATCCGTCGGGGCGTTCGATTCGAGCAGGTGGTCTCTAGCCTAACAGCCAAGGAAGGGGGGTCTCCTGGCCTTCGACCAGGGAGGGGGTCTCATCTCACTGGTCCTTGGCGGCCAGGGAGGGGGGTGGGGATTCCCCCTGGCCCGGTTCGGGAGGGGGCCCGTGGCCTTTGACTAAGAAGGGGGGTCCGGGGTCCCCCCTTCGACCCCCCTTCCTGGGGGGGAAAAGGCCAGGGGACCCCCCTTCTGGGGGGCGAAGGTCAGGGGACCCCCTCCCTGGCCTTCAACCAGGAAGGAGTGTCCCCTGGCCTTTCGGCCCCAGGGAGGGGGGTCCCCTGGCCTTCGGCCAGGGGGGGGTAACCCCCCCTACCCCCCCTATGGGAATGTCTGTTTGTTTCCCTCGATGCAGAGTAGCCGTTTGTTTCCCTCGATGGAGAGCAGCCACCATTTGTTTCCTCTGGTGGAGAGCAGCCGTTTGTTTCCTCCGATGGAGAGCAACAGTTTGTTTCTTCCGATGGAGAGCAGCAGTTTGTTTCCCTCGATGCAGAGTAGCCGTTTGTTTCCCTCGATGGAGAGCAGCCACCATTTGTTTCCTCCGGTGGAGAGCAGCCGTTTGTTTCCTCCGATGGGAGAGCAGCAGTTCGTTTCCTTCGATGGATAGCAGCAGTTTGTTTCCCTCGATGGAGAGCAGCCACCATTTGTTTCCTCCGGTGGAGAGCAGCCGTTTGTTTCCTCCGATGGAGAGCAGCAGTTTGTTTACCTTCGATGCAGAGCAGCCGTTTGTTTCCCTCGATGGAGAGCAGCCACCATTTGTTTCCTCCGGTGGAGAGCAGCCGTTTGTTTCCTCCGATGGAGAGCAGCAGTTTGTTTCCCTCGATGCAGAGCAGCCGGGAGAGCAGCCACCATTTGTTTCCTCCGGTGGAGAGCAGCCGTTTGTTTCCTCCGATGGAGAGCAGCAGTTGATTACTGCTGCCTTTCATTGAAATTAAACTATTTTGGCAGAACGAAAAAAGAAATAAATGGTATCATCAGATAAAATGCCAAGCTAATCAAAAGTCATTTTTTTAGTTTCTCGGCCAACTCTGGTCACTCACTCATAGCAATAAAAGACCATGCCACCAGTGTTAATGTGCTGCCGGCAAGCCCCACCCACTAAGAGAATAGGGGTTGGAACTTCTGGCAAACAACATTCAGACAACTGACTTGCCCTGAATGTCTGCAATGCGACCCTGTTATTGTTTTAAAAGGAATGTTCATCCCAACTGGAAGAAAGACTTTCTCTTCACTTCACTGCTGATTCAACTCAAAATAGGTACCTACCTATAACATCCAAAAAGGATGTTATATCCTTTTTGGATATGTTATATATGGATATGTTATGGATATGTTATATTATATTATGTTATATATGGATATGTTATATCCATATAAAAGGATGTTATGTTATGTACCTGAGGAATGGTAATCTACAGTCAAATGCAGCATAATCCCATGTTATCGTATGTGCAGAAAAATATTGTCTGGCTGTCATTTATGTTGACTAATTTTGCTTTCTGCAACAGATGGCCACAAAACAATTATTTTTGCTGTCTGCAGTGCACAGATTCAAGGCAAATTTCACGCATCTCATACAGGGTCGTGTGTGTGTATTTTATGCAGAGCAAGCATGGCATCACATTCGTTGCCACTTGAAGCTTGGCAAGTGTCTTCATACCATCGGGGCACGTGTGTTGGGGCAGCAATGTGCAAAACCGAAACGTCTTGTGACCGAAGGTCCCTGTTGCTGTTGACAAGATTCTACGATTTATTTCCTTCATCAAAGTGAGTTGAGTTCGGTTTGAAAGTTTGACACCATATTACCCTGAAGTGGATGTGTGAGTATAGATTTTGGACAATCTGGTCCATGAAGTGAAAGAACATTTTTTGGTCCACATGTGTTGTTTTCATGCAAATTACTATGTCCCATATGGCGGTTATAATTGGCCACAACACGGGGTTTTTAGAGCTTTTCAATTGTTGTTCAGGCAAGTTCCTGAAGAGGTTGGGTCTGATACTGTGAGACACTATGAGACAATATGCAAGCGGTCAATTGTCCATCCATGTGTTACAGTTGGTTTCCAATTCACCATAACGGTTGAGAACATATCTAATCTTGACACATTTAGCCTATTCAGTTTGAAGAGAGAGTTTCTCTTAGAACAGAAGCCTTTATGATGGAGGCCATAAAATATGTGATCAGAAGAAATAAATCAGTTGTCCATAAAATTTGATGACCGTGGTTCTCAATAATTGAGAACAATTATTCTATTAATTTAATCCTGCAGTTCACCTCGATGGACCGTCAATCTGATTTCAGCACTGACGAGTGACGACTTTGTCAGACACGTGGACAACACATACTTTTGATGCATTTTTTTCAAAATGATTTTGTTGAACATGCTTCCTCAACAACTTCCGACCACCTTTGATTTGAAGTCCTCGCCATGTCGAAACAAAGCTTCACCATTATTGAAGCCGCTTGTGTTCCCAGAAAGCTGAAATTTTTCCACAACTACTTGCTTGAAAATGAACAAATTCTTGATCATGAGGCATGTCGGGCATGATGCGAAGTGGCTGAGATTTGTCAAGTAGATTTCTGGTGCTGCTGACGACTGGACTTTCCCGGGAAGTGCTAACCCCAAACTCATCTTCCACATGCCCCTGTGGCAATTGCCCATATCGGTGGTTGTGCAAACTACTTGCAGACTAGCATCACGACTGTCCTGGATATTTCAACAGCTACTTTCCGGGCCTTGGAGTCAAAAGAACTGCCAGAGAAGCAAAAGGCCACGGCTTGCTTCCGACGTGTGGTTGAACTGCACAACCTAAATGCGAGGGTATGTGTTCCAGATGCTCATGATTCGCAACTTCCCCTGAGGGGAGCGTCATGCTCCCAAGAATGGATCCCCAACTGCGATTGATGTTGTATCCGGGTTTGATGGCCATTTTGTCAATTTTTCCTGTGGCTGCATGTTTGCAACTTTGATCTTCAAATGGTTGAACATCTGTGCATTGATGCCGAACTCAAAGTTCACATTGCTAAGGTGGAGCTGGTTTGTTCTCAAGCATGGAAGTGGTTGGTCTCTACTGCTAAGAACTTCATAACCATTGTTCCCACGTGAGAAGTGCATTGAACTTCGTACCCATTGTTCCCACATGAGAAGTGCATTGAACTTCGTACCCGTTCTTCCAACATGAAGTGCATGGAACTTCGTACCCGTTGTTCCTTCATGTGAAGTGCATTGAACTTCGTACCCGTTGTTCCTACATGAGAAGTGCATTGAACTTCGTACCCGTTGTTCCCGCATGAGAGCATTGAACTTCGTAGTTCGTACCCGTTGTTCCCACATCAGAAGTGCATTCAACTTCGTACCCGTTTTTCCTACATGAGGAGTGCATTGAACTTCGTACCCGTTGTTCCTACATGAGAAGTGCATTGAACTTCGTACCCGTTGTTCCCACGTGAGAAGTGCATTGAACTTCGTACCCGTTGTTCCCGTATGAGAAATGCATTGAACTTCGTACCCGTTCTTCCAACATGAAGTGCATGGAACTTCGTACCCGTTGTTCCTTCATGTGAAGTGCATTGAACTTCGTACCCGTTGTTCCTACATGAGAAGTGCATTGAACTTCGTACCCGTTGTTCCCGCATGAGAGCATTGAACTTCGTAGTTCGTACCCGTTGTTCCCACATCAGAAGTGCATTCAACTTCGTACCCGTTTTTCCTACATGAGGAGTGCATTGAACTTCGTACCCGTTGTTCCTACATGAGAAGTGCATTGAACTTCGTACCCGTTGTTCCCACATGAGAAGTGCATTGAACTTTGTACCCGTTGTTCCCGTATGAGAAATGCATTGAACTTCGTACCCGTTTTTCCTACATGAGGAGTGCATTGAACTTCGTACCCGTTGTTCCTACATGAGAAGTGCATTGAACTTCGTACCCGTTGTTCCCACATGAGAAGTGCATTGAACTCCATACCCGTTGTTCCCGTATGAGAAGTGCATTGAACTCGTCGTAAAAATCATCAAAATCTCTGATGGCTGCCACATTTGACATTTCTGACTTCAATAATTCCATGAATTGTGTCTCATCGTAAATCTTGTCTTCAAAAATAAAGATGGTATGCAAATGGTTAAATTCTTAGATTATCTCACATGGAGAAGTCCCCTAGAGAATGATTCTCATATCTCTGGACATGCACATATTGGGTGCATAAGTACTTCAATTCGCTTACGCACAGTTGTTTGGTTTGCTGGGAAGAGGTCACTTTTTGGGACACGGATTGTCTTCGAATGTCTTCGAACTGCAGTGGATGCTGGTTGTAGCCGCAAAGCCAACGACCACTCTGCTTCACAGCACAGCAAAGACAAAATGGCAAACGCGATGGGCTAAACAAACAGTCCGAAATAACAAACCAGAACGAACAACGCCACCTGATTTCGGCAATCAAGCAGCCTCCTGCGTTGGCGGATGATAAACTGTTGACGTGAACGTCGCTCTCCCGGCTGGCAACAGCGAAAGATCATGCAACAATGCAATTTTCTCGCAGTGGATGCACTTCTGTAGATCAACATGCCATGGCATCGGTTTGTGTTATGCATAATTAATTTTTTTGTCACGAAGACAGCAATAATTACATTCGCGAGACCAATCCCGGAAACGGGTACTTCCTGCCTTTGGCCATGTTTGAGCAATGATCGAAAGCAACAATGAAAAACAGTAACTACGGATAATTTTAAGAATTTTAAGCAAAGCCGCCATGACGTACCTACGGGATGCGCCAACAATCACATATTGGCCGTAAAAGCAAAGCCAGTGTTTTACGCAAATAAAAAATAGAGTGGCGCACGAGCTTCCTTCATTAGTTAAAAAGTGGCTTTTGATTGGATGTGTAAAGTGTTGGAAGCATTCAGCGGATTTTTTCAAAAATTTGAACCCTCTGCGCGAGTCATCTAATGAATTTTGGTCTCTCAGATACCATATCTACTTTTCTGTGTCAGAATTTTCAGCTGCAGCAAAGCGAAATGAATTATTGACAACCAACCAGCCAAGTAAAATTAAGAAATTTTATTTACAGATATTTACAACACCAAAGGAGGCAGGTGGAGATTCCAATCACGTTCCGTTGGTTGACATGTTCGGGTTGTAGACACATTCAAGTTGTAGACACGTTCGGGTGGACACGTTCGGGTAGACACGTTCGGGTGACACGTTCAGGCTGCAGACACGTTTGGGTGACACATTCGGGTAAACACGTTCGGGTGGTAGATACGTTCAGGTTTCGACACGTCTGGGTGGTAGACACGTTCAGGTTTTTAAGACTATGTGTAACCGCATTCGGCTGCAGGGCAAGCCTGGAAGACATGTCACCATTGGTCTTCTAGACAATGGAACAAAATAAGTGACCTTTTTGAAAAAATGTCCACTTCAGGATGTTATCGGATCATTTTGGGATGTTTTCGGGCCCATATGGAGCAGTTTTACAAAATATATCGCTCTTGATTTGTTTGCATTGCCTCCAGAAATAAATTTGCAAATTTCCAAACTTCTCTGCCCATTTTCCACCTTGGCCCGAAAATACCAGTGAGCAATTTTTCAAAAGATTCCGAGTTTGTTTCGGGGTCAGGATCCATCTCACAAAAACATGGACATGTCATTCAGATGACCCTGTTTTGCCTTATAAACAAATCTAAGGAAACAAGTGCTATCAAATTGTTACCTGATTTTGATCTTCATTTTGACGATTGGTCATCCGGAAGGGGCTAGGTTGTAAAGGAAAATTCCCCTTTCCTGAAATGGTTGACTCCCTTGACAATTAATTGTAGCGACGTTATCGTTTGCACGGCCGAATGCCTCCCCGATCTTGCAAATTGATATACGCTTTTCGACTGTTTGGCAAACTGTGCCATCAGGGGCGAAAAAAATTGTCAGATCCAACTGTTGATGATGATCCAACTATCACTGCTGTGCGGTGGTAAAGTGATCATATGAATGTTTTGCGCATTCACCTTCTCATTCACAATCCGACAATTCTTCTTAATGGCTCACGTGCCCATCCAATATCAAGATCACTAGGTCCTGTTCTGTTGGTTTGCCAAATGCTGCAAAGTGATCGAGCCAGAGCAGGAAAAAGGCTGAATCCATGTAACCAGATCCGTTTGCATATCCGACAGTTCCAGAAGGAGCTCCCTTGAGTCACAGTTCACTCATCCGCTTACGAGGAAAGACGAAAAGGTGGAATGAACTAACCACTGGCGGACATTGCGCAGGCTGCAGTGACATCTTCTCCAGGTTCGTTGCTCTCATCCTACCTTGCCCACTTGCTTCCTTCCTCTTTCAGCGGGAATTCTCCTTGGTCTGACAACTGTTGACAAGCCGGTTTCGTCCATGTTGTTGACGTTATAAGGTCGAATACTTGGCAACTTCAACAATTGACTCGGAACAATTGACTTGATAGAAAACTTTCATTTGGGCTTGATTGAATTCCACGGCACGATTAATGCTGGTTGTCTCGGGAAGATGGCAGCTGATGGTTTCTCTTTCTGAATGCCAGCAAGCAATCCTTTCCAGGCACTCGCTTCTGATGATAAAAAGCATTTTGAGGTTATGCAGCTCTGCTGGATCATAGGCACAACGGTCGCAGGTCGAAGGGTGTTAAGATGATCCTGAGAAATGGTCAGAGAGCAATGCCTGTGTTCTTTCTTGTCTGCGGTTGGGATAACGAAGTGCACTGTGAAAATTTCTGGGCAAAAGTCTCATTGCAAAACAATTTTTCCTTGTCTGTCTTCTGAAAGGAAAGAAAGACTGGGTGGCTGCACGGGTTACATTCCATTCTTTGTGTTTTCTTCAATGGCTATGATGAACACCCATTGTGATGCATTGACCTTCAGAATTTTCACTTCTCAAAACTTGAAGGAAGGCAAAGAACCGATTTTCCACTCGTGAAATTGTTTTGTCGAAATTTGTTGCATTGAAAAAAATTGTCTCGCGGTTGCATTCATCAGCTGGTGCTGGCCGATATTAGTCTGTGTAATATGCAAAGCTTGGTTGTTTTTTTTTTGTTTTATTATGAACTTTGTGGTTTCTTTATTGTACTGGTAAAATGGTACTTTTATTTAAAAAAATCTGGATTATTGTGTGTGTCCGCAGGCAGCCAAATATGTCTTATGGACCTCTTGATGTGCATGAGCATTCATTTTTGTCCTTGTAAACAATGTTACAACTTGAGTGGGTGGTGTGGGTCACCTACGGCAGAGATATCACGGCAATCACGGGGTTTAGTCAAACTCGCAAGTTGCGAGGTAAATTTTCGCGAGTAACTCCAATGGAAAAAATTAACTTCCTCGACGAGGTAGCGCTACCTCGGTGATAATCTCTCCACCTCTAGAGGTGTGGTACACCTGGGGCTATTCTTGCGTCAAATAGCTTGCGTCCTTTTTCATTCCAATCCATCTGCAACATCATGTTATCCAATCAGGTCACACGTACCAGCAACATTTGACCTCACCAGCATATTGATCCACTACCCACGCTCAATTATTGCATCTTTTTGGAAAGGGTTTGGGAATCCCACGTTTAATAAAAAGGTCAATTCGATGACCTGACGTGTGACCATGAGATGAAGCAGAGCATCTCATGCTTCCGCTGAATGTGCTGGCTTCTTTTGGACATCGTCTCATCTGTTCTCATCATCAGGAGTCTCATGGACATTTGACAAAAGCACAAGATGATCTGCATCATGAAATGGTCACTTCAACTGTATCCTTGTTGACAGAACGGGAAAAACCAGGCTGCTGCCATGGTATTCCATAATTTTTTATATTTTCTTCAACAGTATTTTTTCCATGGCCATGATGAAGCGAAGCATAAACTTCCAAATGTTTTTTGTTTCTTTAAAGTTTAAAAGAAATTGAAAACAGAAAACTCACTCGACGATAATATTCTCCAGTTGAAGACAGCGGAGCTGACGTTTCGGAGTTGAATGGAGTTTCGGCCTTCGTCTGCCACGCCAGTCCATTAGTTGGCTTTGTCAATGGATAGCGGGAGATGCCTCCGAAATGTCAGCTCAGCTGCCTTCAACTGGAGAATATATCATCCAGTGAGTTTTCTTAACTGTCAGATTTCCACCAAGGAACACGATCGAAGATTTATTGTGGTCTGAAAAGATTGGCCTACCGCTGACTTTACATTCTGCCCCACTTCCTTTTTGTTTTTGGCCCATTACCAAAGGGTCATTTCGATAAGAGTATGGCTTGGTTCATTTGAGCTGATAGATATGTTTTTTCCTTCTTTTGGCGACACACTTGTTTCAATTTAATGGTTGTCATTAAAAAGTCACATTTAACTAGCCAACACCGATTATTAATCTATTGTAAATGGAATTTGGTAACTCATGTTTTGTTGAAGCCTGTGTCGTGATGTGATTTTAACTAGTCACCACCTTAGTGTTCTTTACTTGTCTTGTGTTGTATGCGGTTATTTTGTTTCTGCATTGCTTTGTGTTTTCTCTTGTATGTGGTTATATTGTTTCTGCATTGCTTTGGGTTTTCTCTTGTTCCCTGTCTGTTCACATGCAGCAAAATAATGAGCCTCTACTATGTTGTGGATCTGTACTATCGACTTCAAATCGAAATTTTTATTATGATTTGTACCTGTAGTTTTTCAGAAGTTTGAGGTTTATTTTCAGTTGTGTATGTTAACAGTGAGTGTTAGATATTGTACAGTGGGACCTTTAAGTTACTGTGCAGTGTACAGGTACCTTTTCTTGCTTTTGTAAACATGGTACAAAAATGTTTTCCCCTCGAATGTCATGTTGTTTGCCAACAGGACCACTGCATGTCGAAGTATGTTTGCTGGCAAGTGGTTAGCAGTACCTAACATCTTTTACGAATATTCTACAACATGACCTATAAGTCACTTTACCTTAAGTAACTGTGTATTGCATATTTTTACCTTTTCTCGGCATTGCTTTCAGAAACATGGTACAAAAATGTATTCCCTTCGAATGTCATGTTGTATGCCAACGAGACCATGCATGTCGACGCATGCTTAATGGCAAGGGGTTGGCAGTGGCATCTTTCACGAAAACAACTTCAGAAAAATTGCGAATATCCAGTGCACAGTGTCACCTTCACAAGCTGCACTTGTTCCAAAATTTGTTATAACCCGCCCATCATAATTGTACATTTGGATTACGTGAGTAGTTTGTGTTGTTAACATCTTGAATTTACTATGGTCCTGGACGTTCGTTATTTTTCATAAACTTCTTTTTATACCTGCACATTTTCTATATTTTTCGATTAAAACGTTTGGAGTTTGTTGATTCATCGATAGTTTTTTGCCAGTCTTTGATAGGGCATAAGAATGGTGAGTCTTGAGTCAGATGGTTAAGGTCTCCCCATACAAGACCTTTATGGCGGGGACACGATGTTGAGGTATAACGCTATATCGAGCAAAAAGCTCTTTCTGGGTCGTGCCTTCCCACTCGCGAGTGGGAAGGCACGACCCAGATATAGCTTTTTGTCCGATATAGCGTTATACCTCAACATCGTGTCCCCGCCGTTAGTGTGTTATAATTGGCGGGTAACTTCCATATGGAAAAATACATGGTTCACTCGACAAAGATAATATATTTTCATAAAGAAACTGAGGGAGCAGAGCTGGCGTAGGTACTTTTTGGGTCCCACAACCTTTTTGCAGTCACATTTTTCCACCATCTTGCATTCAGCTATGATTTGGTTGTTTTTATTTTCAGCTGTGATCCTCGTTTGATAATAATAATTTTACATTCAAAGTATTGAGCAGTGATGAACAAACGTTTGCAGGCTGGAGTGCAAGCAAAGTAGTTATTTTGTGTGCATCGTGGTGACGGAATTACCTCTCACATTACCTTTCAAAATCACCTCACAAAATTACCTTTCACTAGGTACCTTTCAAAATTACCTTTCACCCAGGAATTATCTTTCACATGCATGTAAAAATTACCTTTCAAATCGCCTCACAAAATTACCTTCCATCCAGGAATTACCTTTCACATGCATTTAAAAATCACCTTTCACATTACCTTTCAAAATCACCTCACAAAATTACCTTTCACGCAGGAATTATCTTTCACATGCATGTAAAAATTACCTTTCAAATCGCCTCACAAAATTACCTTTCAAATCGCCTCACAAAATTACCTTCCATCCAGGAATTACCTTTCACATGCATTTAAAAATCACCTTTCACATTTCCTTTCAAAATCACCTCACAAAATTACCTTTCATACAGGAATTATCTTTCACATGCATGTAAAAATTACCTTTCAAAATCACCACAAAATTACCTTTCACACAGGAATTATCTTTCACATGCATGTAAAAATTACCTTTCAAATCGCCTCACAAAATTACCTTTCAAATCGCCTCACAAAATTACCTTCCATCCAGGAATTACCTTTCACATGCATTTAAAAATCACCTTTCACATTTCCTTTCAAAATCACCTCACAAAATTACCTTTCATACAGGAATTATCTTTCACATGCATGTAAAAATTGCGACTGTTAAGATTTTAGTAAAAATTCCATGCTGCAGAAATTAATGATCCTCGTTATAACCGAGGTCAAAATCTGACACCTCCAGAACTTCTTCAGTTACTTGCCGTTCTTATCCTTCGGATAAAACTTTACCATTCTTTTCATTAGTTTTGCATTTGTTCCCAACATTTGCACCACTATCTGGAGACCGCACTTTGACATCTGCAAGTGTAATCTTTGTGTGTTCCCCGATGATACCTAGTGAGGGGACAAATTTGTTTTGAGGTACCCACGCCTGACTACTTCACGTTGCTCCTTGAAAACTAAACTAAATGAACCATGACAGTTGAAATTTTTGCTATGGGGATGTGTTTTTTAAGGAGCGTTTTTCCCAGTGAGAATACATGAGTGATGTTGCATTCATATTCAAATTCATATTCCTAAAGGAGGGGGTTAGGTTAGGTTAGAAGAGGTTAGATGTCAGGTTAGGCTAACCAAACCTGACCTAACCCCCCTCCTTTATGAATTGAATGTGAATGCAACGTCACTCATGTCAGTGAGAATGTGGTTTTTAAATAGCGGGACCAATATCAACAATGGGCCCATCTTAGAGTAATTTATGGAGGAAAATGGTACAGATGCAGCATTCAAATTGATTAAAACGCAGGAAGCAGCATTTAAATTGATTAAAATGCAGGAAGAAGAAAAACCGCAGAATCTAGAATTCACATAACAGCATCAGGCAACAGGGTTGGTTTTATCCGGCGGATCAGCCTGAGGATGAACAAAATGCTGGTGACACTTGGAGGACAGTCGTATGAAACACCCTGTCCTTTTGGGAAATGCCAAGCCTTGAGAATTCAGCACGAAAACCTGCTCACCATTCCATTTGGAGATACAAACTGAATGCTTCACTCTATACTCCATCACATGTTGGTGGAAACATTGATTTTCTATGCGGAATCGACAGTATTCGATCAGTTTCTCATTGCAGAAGGAACTATGGTTTCCTTCTGCTGAGCACACTTGTGGGCATTCTCAGCCTGTGTCCCTTAAGTGAAATAGTAGGCCTTCAGGCTAAAAAAACCCTAAACTGAAGCATGTAGCTACTCTGTCCAATGGCAATGAAACATTGTTCCTTGGAAAAATTATAGGGATATGCTTATTCAGTGAATATTTTTCTTGGTTACCGCCAGACAAGACTGAGTAAAATGGCTCAACTTTACAGGGCCATGGCCGAATGTTCTTTGATTTTATTGGATAAACACACGAATAATCGACTCCCTTTAACGAGAAAATTGGCACGAATGTTGCTTCATTTTTGAAAAGTGATTCACAGAAACTTGGAAGTGATCTGTTAAATCTCACTTGGCAGATTTCCTTTGAGGCATTATTAGATGAATATGCAACAAGGTGATCGTGCCATCGAGGAATTCCATGCCTGCAGACATGATATGATATCATAGCTCCATCCAGCTCCAGTCCACTTCAACTGTCTGATATAACAGGATCTGGCTGCTGTTCAATGGAAAGGTTTGTGTGTTGTTTTTCTGTTTTCAGTATTTCTAAGCATTGGAATTCAATATTTCTCACCATTGGATTTTGTTATGGATACCTCTAAACTGATTTCAGGCCAACAAAGGTTGCTGCCGTGACTTGCGGTTTCCGCCTGCTATTCGCAGGTAAACCTGAAACCAACCCACCTGACCAAACGTGCCCACCACATCGGCTATTCTTGTTGCATACCCACTGCTTAGCATCCAATCATTGAGACAGTGGGTGGAAACTTGGCCAAAACTTGGACAACTCCAAAGGTGGATTCGGAACTATAGCCTTAATCCTTGGCCTTGTATGTTGCTCTAACTTTTTGTCTTCCTGTCTTCTCCCAAATCTTTCCCTATTTTGGAGAGTTCCAAATGTCATTTGACAAATGCATAGAAAATTTGAGTCGCACCGGCACTTCTCGGGTTACTCACCGCCTTTGGTAGTTTAAGTGAAGGGGACGTCTTTTCACTCTGTGGGGAGTGGAGAGCGTGGACTTTTTTCACAGGTGATACCACAAGGGCGATACCATATTGTCTGCAAAGCAAAAGTGTGATAATCGTCTGACGGCACATGATGTCCCAAATTTAAAAGGCCAGGCGGTCAAAGCAATTCTTGCCTTATTTCTGGATGCAGTTTTAAAACGTGCTGCCGTGTGCAGCAAAACAATGTCGGAAGCTTGTTTTCCTGTTGTCTGGAACATGATTGAGCGTTCATGGTGATTTTGACAAATCAGCTTGGAAGCTGCCTCAGCGGAATGCCGGGATGCTTGCTGGCTTGAAACTCTTGGAGTGTCTTGGAGGCCCTGGAAGATATTCCATGCTGCTGTTGTGCGAGGGCTGAATCTGTAGCTTCCGTAACTCTCCATCAAACAAGAACTATCCTACTATCCATCAAGCTAGATCATTGGATTCTGAAACACCTTGTGCAATGTGCTGTCCGACAGCTGGAGCTGTATTTTTATTGGCGAAAGCTTCGTCCTCTGTTAAATCTGGTTCCAATAGAAGTTGGAACACCATAACATAGCCAGTTTTTCCTCTTCACTTTAATGATGAAAACTATCTTGCTTCCATTTGCAACTTGCTTGGGAATTGTAAAGTATGATTGCATGGGAACAGCTGAAAAATAATTGTGTTCAATTGAATGGGGGAACCAAGAATAAAATGACTAGTGGAGAAAAGGGAAATTTTGCCAGTATGCAGAAATAATTAATTGCCCTCAACCATGGGTGGTTCTCGCAATTCCAAACTGATCGTGTGTTCGTTAGCCATTGTGCAGGTATTGCAATTTTTTATTTTGGAAGTGTTATTTCCAGCACAACCTTGCAACATGTTTCTGCCCATTAATCTCTTTTCAGATTGTCATCGGTCAACGCCAGATAGATGCCTTTACAGATCGTTAAATCGTCAGCAGATTGAGTCGTCTTTCGTCAGTTGAAAGGTTGCAGACGATGTTTTCATGCCGAAAGTTTTGGATTCCGTACAGGATTGGATTGCTGGATTTTTAGTTATTGAGGTTGCTGATACAATATTCTTTAGCAAGTGAAGTGAGAATACCGCTCTTATTATTCTCGACATTCAAGTACACCTGTCACTTGCATGTAAGTGGACGAGGACCAACCTGCACTTTGTACTAATTTCAGTGTTTGTGCAACGAATACCAACTGTACTGGATTCAGGGAAAATAGTTTTTTTTTGGCTGGATTGAGTGAGACTTTTCCACAAGTCACATGAAGGTCTGCCTGAAATTTCATCTTTTAACTTTTGCCGCCCCTTCCCGGTCAGCAATGTCTGTGACGAGAACACTCCATGGCAGTTAACATTGGAACCTTTCTGCATTGCATTTTATAAATGACGTTATCAATAATCGAATGTGCAGGGCATCATTTAGGATACCAAACTCTGGATTATCCCACTTGATCTTCAACGTATACCACTCGAAAGCCCATGCTTTCTAAACTCATTCTTATCTCATCGAGCTGGTCAACACGAGAGGATCAGCTTTGTCCGATGCTGACCGGCTTCGCTCTGGGAACTGATCAGCCATTGGGCTAAGAACGGGATGTTGCTTTTCCGACATTCTTGGCATTTACTGTCCTTGAAGCTTCGGAGTGATTTGTCAAATTTTCCAAACAAGTCATGCTACAATTTGCAGGGATGGATGCAGTGCCTCTCGGCCCAGGGCAGTGCGTTCAAAATTTCAAGGGGCCGGGCACACAGGTTTTCCTCCCTTTGAGCCTTGAGAATATGTGATTAAGCTTTGCATGGAAAATGGAAAAAATGTGCAATTAACTTGGCTGATTATTCAAAGTACTCCTTGCCCATTCTATTCGTGTTGATTCTACAATGATTTTTGTGTTTCTGCCTTTGCAGGATCAGGGTATTGGATGCCGAACTCTGCACGATTAAGCAACATCTGCCCTATCAATTTACAGTGGGAGATATGTTCAGGCCCTCTTCGCAGCCACAGGGACTAGAAAGGATCTTCACGATTTGCCTTGCGTCGGCATAACCTCCATCTGCCGTGAAATGCATCCGCACGGAAAGATGGCACGGCACATCAATTAATCTGTGCATGGTGTGTTGGTGGCAAGTGTGTCGCGGCATCTCACTTAACTGAAAGGCTTAAGTAAGAAGTGATGCCATGCAGACAGATATTACGGACATCATCTGAAGTGACTGCAAGTAGGTACGTCCGGTAGAATGTTGGAGCATTCTTCTCTGATGTGATGTGATTTACCGCAGTGATTCCAGGACAATGGCATTGCCATGTACCCACAATCAGCAAGACGACCGGGACAAAGGAGACTTTCGGAACAACGTGCAATAGCTTAGCGATATCTCATTGCCATCCATCCGTACAGTGAACGGAAGAACTTCTCATTGTTTTGACAACTGTTTCATCTGTTTTTTGTGTAAACTGTGTCAACTTTTTTTGAAAGTGAGTGTCCTCACCTGACTGTTGTGGCCTGATCAGAAATACTATGCTGCTGGCTGACTGAAGCAATTAGTCAGGAATGTTGATGGGAAGATGAAGTACTTTGAAAGATTTTTGTTACGATTGGGCACGCTTTTAAAATCATCTTCCCCTTAACAAATACGTTTGATGCCAGGAGGCAATGGGAATATTTGCAATATTCGATGCTTTCAGCATTTCACAATATTCGATTGTTGCCGCAATTGCATTTTCAATCCAGCCGTCTATGACCTCGGATGGTTTTGCATTGAGTAATCCATGCGATCATCATGCCATCAGCCCTTAATGCCGCCTTTATTGCCAATTTTAATTGTAGCCTTCAGAAAGACACCTCGGAGAATGGTATTGCTGCCTTGGCGTTTCTGCTCCCATTGAAGTTCAGATCTCTCTCTCCACGACGTGACTGTTCTTTTTTGTCTTTGCAACATGACATTTTCATGGTGCTGAACAGCTTTGACTTGTCAATGAATGGGATCAGAAATAAATCCATGTATCAAATGTAACAGAGTTTTAGACGACCTGGAGCAAAGATGCAACAGGTGTGCGATAAAATTGCAAAATGGATGCCTGTTGTCAGGGCCATTTCACTTTTCCAGAAGTTTTATTCAATCATTGGGCCGCTTCGTTAAATGCGAGTTATCTTTGCCTGCGGCTTTTTTCCACGTATTTTAAATGCGAAAATGCCGAGGATAAAGACAACTCGCTTTATCGAAGCGGCCCATTGTCCACTCTCTTACTGTGTTTCAAATTCAGCCAACCAACAGAAATATTGCAGCTCGATTATTGGATTTTATGTTCATTCCAGCATTCTGGAGATTTTATTCGTTTTATCAACTTTCATAACACCTTTTGGTGAAAATCGTTTTTTTTCTGCAAAATTTTATTTTTAAACAGTTCAGTGACAGTAGTTATGGTCACGCATTGTAAAAGTGTTGGATTTACACCGCACAACTGTCTGTTCTGTTCTGAATTTCTGTCAATCCTGCAAAATTGTTTGCTTTGCCTTTGTATGTGCTTTTCTGTCTTTGACACTGATGATTGGTGTGTGTGTTTTTGTGGGTTTGTTTGTGATCACATCAGAATAAGTTTTGCTTCCACTCTTTGCATTTCGTGTTGAAACATGCAGACCATTGTGTGCGCCTGTCAATCAATCTTTTGGACCTTTGTGTACCCATGAACATGGCATGCAATTCGTGTGGGGAGGTTCCGAAAACTTGTGTTTAGTTTGGGTTTGTTTAATGTGGTATTTTGCAGAGCATCTTTTTCACTTTTCGCAACTCGGTGAAATGGAGTTGGGTGGCATGCAGCAGACTGATGAAAATGCTTTTAGCATCGTAACTTTTTCTAACACGTGGACAATTCAATTTTATTGCTGAAATTTCATCACAGCCATTGAAAAATTGCACTGTTTTGAAAACTTCGGGATGCAAACTTGTTTTGTCGAACAATCCTAGTGTTGGCCAATGTGCAGTGGCCCCCCATTGTATCCCTTTTTCTCCGCCTGTTTTCTGAGCTTGGGGTACATCAGCATTTCACCTTGGTATAAGGGGGCAAATTGTGTTTTGAACCATCTCATTGGTGCTTTTCAAAGCACCATTTTCTTCTGCAATGCAGCCAAAGGATAATGAAGAATTGGATGTGCTGCGCTGCCTAGATGCAGTCTGTAGCAGAAGCTTTGCAAGGTTCCTTACTGGGTCGTTGAATAAGTATGGCAGGATTGGGCAACTAGAGTTTACTACCATTTTGATGGCAATATTCTTTTTCTCTTGCATCATAGCTGGGAGTTTTGAATGGTTGGGGGAGTATTATCGATTGTTAATTGATGGGTGAACCAATGATAAAGTTCTGAATGGAAGAAGCATTGTGGGATGCCTTGCCAATTACCGAACATTGAATCTGCATATGCAATATGAGTGACGGCTTTGCTGTTGTCCAGCTTTTGACTTTGTCGTGGAGCAGAGAAAAATTTGCTTGAGATGCAATTGAATGCGTGAGAATCAAAAGGAATTAAGTCCACACAACATAGTTCTGAGAAAAACACAAAAAACTGTCTGGACCGGTTTTTTGCGGCGCGAGTTTCTGGGTGTTTGCCATGCCCAATGGGGTTGTTATAATGGGTCTGCACGCCTGATCGGCAAACACTGGGTCCCCACATTGCGGAAATATTGCTTCGAGAAGGGCTTGGACTTAATTCCTTTTGAAAGTCAATTGTTGGAAGTAGATCAAAATCAAAGCACTGCTCGTTTGGAGATCCATGAAGCATCCATGGTCAATAGCTTTCGGATAAATTACGTTCATTATAAGTGTATCAAGGTGTGACGAGGCAAAGAAATAATTTTTTATTGAAGCAGGTCCTTGGATGGGGTTGTTCATTGTTTGGCTGAACACATGGAAAGGCGCAAAGTTCAAAGCAACGTTATAGAACGTTTCTGCTGTATATTGTCGCTTTCGGAGCCACAAAGAGAACTGTGGTCTCATCCACAAATCACAGAATTCCTTTTCCAACCTGAAGAACATTTCTTTTCTTTCGCCCAACAGGCTCGATTGCAGAGGAAGCTTTAGCCAGCCATAACACTGGTAACCACATTGAGAATAAGTCAAAATTCCAAGAAATTAAGAAAGAATTTTCAACTAAAACAGCCAAGCAACCAAAGAAAGCCCCACCCGCCGCAAACTCGAATTTTGGCATGTCTATAAAACACCAATAAAAGCCAATAAAACACCAATTCCAATTCCGCACAACACAAAGCAAAGCACAGACAAGATTTCGGCCTCTTTATGGCTGCAATAACAGCTTAATGAACATTGCTGTTGTTGAAGATGAGCGCAAAACCCAGCAACAGGCTCAAACTTTGGCAGAAAGTCTGATGAAGAGAGAGAGAGAGAGAAGCGAAGCGAGAGAGCGAACGCGATGGACATAACCTCAGAAGTGCGAGAAAGAGAGCCGATGAGAATCAAAAGGGATTAAGTCCATGGACTTAATTCCTTTTGATTATCATCGAAAAGTTTTCGGCTTCATAAAACCCAGGAAGGGCAACGGACAAAATTTCTTTTGATTCTCCCGCATGCGGGCACCCATGAAGAAGGTTCTCCAAGCAACAACTCAATTTCGTCAAATTGTGGACTTAATTCCTTTCGATTCTCAGCCATTCAATTGCATTCAGCTGGATTCTAAACATGGTGAACGGGCTTTGGCATTCTAATGACTTGCTTTTGTGTGTGTGATTGGTCGGAGTTCGGTTGACAAGCTATGTAAACAATTCTCATTGTGTTAGAGTTAGCTGTGGTTTCTGAAACTTGCTGAGCTTGGCCTGGTGGACGAAGCTGTTTCATCTCTCGAGGGGTCATGTGTCCCAGGGTCGTGCAACAGACTCTGAAAATTAGGCATATCTGCTAATGCTGTTAAAAAATCTTTACCTTCACCCCTTCTGGTTCAGTTCTCGGGAGGTTTCTCGGAAGGTGCATAGTGTCTGAGATTCTGTTGTGGCTGATCCCAATCCATATTTACGTGTAGTTGAACCTCTGGTGTGCCACAGGCCCTGGCGGTAAACAGATTTTACAACTACGAGGTTCGGTGTACGAGGTTTACTATTTTACTACTCTGTATAGATACATATATTGGTATTTGGATTCTTTCGCTCGACCTGTACATCCATCCCAACAGGTTTTGATCCACCACTTCAATTTCAACCCCTCGCGAATCCATGTCTCTTCAGAGGCACGACCATCATCTGATGACGTGGAGTCTGTTTCCCGTCAGCTTATCCGCCACCTTTTTGGTCTCAACGAGCCACCTTGGCCTCCCCAAGTACCGCTTCTCGTCCACTTGCCGAGCAATCACTTGTGACATGCTCATCTCTGAAGTTTGCATTTTCATTCCTCGTTTCCTTCTTGGTGTAAACAGTTAAGTGTTGCCTGCAACACTCTTATCTTGGAAAGCGCTTTGGTACACTTTGGAAAGCCATCAGTGTGGCAATGATGAAGAGCGTCTAATGATGGCTCTTATGACTCTTGGCTGTTTGGAGATAAGTGTTACCATGGATTTGTGTGAAAGTGTCTTACAAGCCACTGATTGATCGTTGAAAGGTAATCTGCATGTGAAGGATTATTTGTGCCTGATTGCGAAATCCCCACATTGAAGAGAACACCATCGTCTAAATAAGACCCAAATTTCTGCGAATAGGGTAACATAAGAAATCCTATGGAGCTAGAAAGACCATTTATGTTGATAATGAGCAAAAAACGTAATAATTGTTTCATGTATTGGGACCACATGAAAATGTTCCTTCTGATTTGTGAGACAGAATCACATTGATTTGTTGTTCCTCCTTCCTGATTTAGCTGCATGAACCAACCATCCAGTTATCCATTGCAATATTTTTACTTATTTGCTCACCACGCAGGCCACGTTTGTTGTCCGGCCATCTCTAAAGATTCTTCTGAATTCCTGATCTTGAGATGATCAGCCTTGTGATGACTGGTACCATCGTACCTACAGTGCTGGATTCACCAGCATCTGCCATGGTGGCAGTACCTGCTCTTCCAGCTCCTGCCACCAGTTGAGTCGTGAGGCATGAAAATCACTAAAAATAACAGAGAATTGAGTGTCTTGTTTGCCAGCGCAATTTTCTATGAAACAGCTCCATTTATTGCTGGATGCTTCTCCGTTCCAAACGCCAACAATCCAGTCACTCAACTGCCATTTCTTTTCCTCATAGGAATTCACCGGATTTTTTCCAACGTTTTTCATTTAACCAATATTCGTTGTTTGTGGGCAAAACCACATGATTTATCCACTACGTGAGAGTGGCTTGGTTACCACAGGTGTTATATAACCAAGGGCCTGGTACACAAGTTGCCTTGATGCCGGCACCGTAATGAAGTGTGCAGGTGCCGGCACCAAACTAACAACTTGTGGAAGCATGAACTCGTGCAGCATGGATGAAATCGTCCCTTTAACAGGTTTACCAGCTGCCGACTGCAATTTATTCACGACATATGAAGTCCAACTGTTGCTCACTTTTCAGCTGATATCTGTAAAAACTTAACTTTCTAAACGGAATTTCCGAAAAGTTTTCGTAATGGAAATTCCGAAAAAAAATTTCGTAATGGAATTTCCGAAAAGTGACAAATTTGTCATTTTTTGAAAAGATGCTGGTGCAGCTTAAGTTCAGCTGAGCAGAGTCTATGTGCAAAAATCTTCCTCTCATTTGTTATGAATTTACTCCAGCAGAGGCCTCGCATTTGCTTTGCTTGTGGCACATTTTGTCAACATTTTGAGCTGTTTTTTATGGAAAGTTGTTTTGGTCATGTTTAATGCTTAGCCGATCCAACCGGTTACGT